>JAIUZE010003949.1:0-15275 GCA_022085475.1 Heliosperma pusillum
TCCCAAGGAGATCATATCCGACCGAGATCCGAGGTTTTGTTCGAGATTTTGGAAGGCTTTACAAGAAGCCATGGGTAGTAAATTGTTGATGAGTACCGCATTCCATGCCGCTACCGATGGTCAGACCGAGAGGAATATTCAGACTTTAGAAGACTTGCTTAGGGCTTGTGCACTCGACTTCCAATCTAGTTGGGAAAAGAGTCTACCGTTAGTGGAGTTTTCTTACAACAATAGTTATCATGCCTCGATCAAGATGGCTCCTTATGAAGCTCTTTATGGAAGAAAATGCCGAAGTCCTATATGTTGGAATCAATTGAGTGATGTTCGTGACTTAGGTCCCGATGTTCTGGTTGAAACCATTGATCATGTGAAGGTCATTCGTGATAGAATGAAAGCCGCTCAAGACCGACAAAAGTCTTATGCCGTTATCCAAAAAAGACCGTTAGAATTTGAAGTTGGAAATAAAGTATTCTTGAAGGTATCTCCGATGAAAGGTGTAAAAAGGTTTGGTGTTAAGGGTAAATTGAGCCCGAAATACATTGGACCCTTTGATATTGTGAAAAGGATTGGTGTTGTTGCTTACAAGTTGGACTTACCCCCGAATTTGGCTAAAGTTCATGATGTATTCCATGTTTCTCAATTGAGAAAGTACGTTAGTGATCCAAGCCATGTATTTCAAGCTGAAATGCCCGAGCTAGAGCCGAATTTGTCCTTTGAAGAGAAGCCGATCCGCATCCTAGACCGCAAGGATAAGAAGTTGAGAAGTAAAGTGGTTCCTTTAGTGAAAATCTTGTGGAGATGTGCCAATGTTGAAGAAGAGACGTGGGAAATGGAAGCTTCTATGCGTATTAAATATCCAAGCCTATTCGTTTAAGGTATCTTTCTTTCGCTCAAGTTTCAAGGGCGAAACTTTTTAAAAGGTGGGGTGACTGTAACACCCGCAAATGTACCCTATTTTTATAGTAAAAATATTTTACGGATACTTTTCAGCGAAATTTAGTTTTAGTTTAGAATTAAATTTTCCGTGTCTAGTTTAGAATTTCCGAGTTCGTTTTCGGACTTTACGCGAGATTCCGAGTAAATTACGTCTTAAGACGTTATGGCCTTTTTCCATGAAATTTTCCACTTACTCCTTATGCTTCCCCTTAACCCTAACTCACCCTAACTCACCCTCATTCAACATCTCCTTCTTCCTCACCAAGTAAACTTCAAAACCCTAACCTCCATAATTGATCGATCTTAAAATCATCGCTACTCCTTCGTTTCTCACTCAAATTCACTCAAGTTCTTCTTATTCTTTCCCTCTCATCGTCCTCTATCTTAATTGGTAATAAAATTACCGTCTTTCTCGCTTTTCAATTTATCCGTCTTTCTCAAAGGTGAATTATATTCATCTTTTATTATCTAATTGTAGGTGGTGACCTCCAAGACCCCGACAAAGACTACTTGATAGAAGAGGACATCGACGCGGATTGAAGACGCGAAAAGGTAATGGTGAAGGGTTACTCGATATCATTTACGTGTTTTAATGTGTTTTCTATGTTAGTAATCGTATTTAGAATAAGATTAGTAATCATAGGAATGGTGTCGTTGATGATGGTTGTTGTTAGTTGATAATTGATATGAGAATTGATGATTTATGATGTTAAATGATGATTGTTGTATGTTGAGCCTTAGTGAAAATTGTGATTTTCGTGCACTTTAGACCCCAGCCGGCCGACCGGCAGCTGGTCAGCTGACCGGCTGGGGAGTGGCTGATGTTGAATTGTTGTTTACGTAGAATTTTAATATAAATTACGTCTCAGCCGGCCGACCGGCAGCCGGTCACCCGACCGGCTGAGACACATGCCAATATTACTTCATTTTCTCGTATGACTTTGGTCCTAGCCGGGTAGCCGAGGGACCGGCTGGGACACGCTGCTTTTTCAATTGGTTTTCAAATGGGCCAGCCAGGTAGCCGGCAGCCGATCCACCTGACCGGCTGGCACACGCTGACTTTCCTTTGCAAGTTATTTCTTATGTTTTCATTTATAATATTTCCGATGGTTCGTTTATCGTATAAATTTACGTAATGACTTTAAATATTAATGTTTCGAATATATGATATTCCACTCGCTCGTATCGCATGTTTTGTGACGGTTTTTGATATGTCCCACTTTGAGTCGGTTTTACACCTGTTATTGGTTTGAGCACTAATTGGTATGTGCTTTGTACTCTCATTCCCTTGGCTACTTCCACGTTCGTAAGGCTGGAATGTCGGAACGGGGAGTGTATCCTTACTGCTCAATTGCATGTGTTAGTGGGCATATGACGACGTTGTTGGGAGGCGAACACTTTGCGTTGATCGACCCGGCCGTCAAATGTTGTATACTTGCGAGGTGGTGTCATTGCATGTAGCGTACCGCTTGTTATGAGGCTTGTGCTCTTTTCCGCCTCTTTCGTGAAGGTTGACCGAATTTGGGGTACTCGACGTCTATGATTGACCGAGTCTTGGATGCGAAATGTTTATCGCATGTCGAATCGGAAAATATTATTCCGAGAGTCTGGCCAGGTTTAGACTAGGACCGTATTATGATCGTCGTCCTACCGGGAGGAAATTAGTCTACATATACGAAATAAATTGAATCGTGTATGCGTTCAGGGCAATGTTTTATCCCGTGGATGCCTTTTAATCATACTTGCATGTACACGGTGCTAGTGCGTGTCATTTACCGTGAGAGATGTCATCAACGTATCGTACGTTTGAATGGATGGTTATATGATTGATTATTTGTGATCGTTGGATGACTTGGCATGGTTTGTTTGTCGAGTCTCAATCTTATCAAACTTATGCCGCTAACGGTGAGATGCAAGCCCTAGTGAGAGTGTATGGTTGCCTAAGAGTGTCATCCCCGAGTCTTTCTATAATATGATGGTTACGGATTTGTACTTTATATGCTCTTATCTTTATATATTGAATTGCCTATTTATCCTTCTCGTACTTCACATGTATATTTATATATGCATGCTTCTAATTTTGTATTTCCGTTTATGTACGTTTATTGTGATATGGCTGGGAGAACCCGGAGTTACTCCCCACTGACTGTGGCGTTCATGTTTTTCATGGATGAACAGGTTGCTTGATTGGATGACTTTTTGCTTGTGGTATTTTGGGTTCGGGTGTGAGCTAGCGGGCGTTGGCCTGGATGAGTCACCTCTAGACGTTGTTTAGCTAGTTGCTAATAACATTGATGTTGGATAGCATTTTGATAGACTACGTCTCTATTAGTATTTTATATTTTGGTTTGTAATTATTGACATTCCTCGTACCTTTCTATTTGCATGTGAAAAGTTTTAAAAACACCGTGTTTTCCGCTATATTAATCACATGCTTGTATGTTTTATTTCCGCATTCGCGAGGGTTGTCACAGACCCGACTCCCCTAAACTCTTTTAATGTTATTTAATTTACATCATTTTTAGCTAAACATCAAAACTAAACCAACCATTAAACCGACTTTGATAGTAGTCTTTTCATAGCATTTCATAGCGCAATTCCCGTCTCCTTGTGTTCGACCCCTCGTACTACATTAATTTGTGTCTAGAGAAATTTATCTTTGATTAGGTGTGCGACATAGCCTATCATAGAATGATTTTTAACTCGTTTTGTTATTAAGACGATACCTTTGTCTTAAAAATGACTAGTTGACATGAATGGGTCCGTCATCACTCGTAAGTTGATTTAAACGGGTTACTTGATAAATAATCCATAACTTTCGGTCTAAGAAATGTGGATGAATAATTCTCATCAAATTCGTCATACTTCACTAACTTTACTTTTAAGTCTAAAGATTGAGCCTTATAATTGCGATAAAAGAATACTCTCCCATCAATACAAACATATCTCTAACTTAAGAGTTTCTCCCTCTAGGAGTATTACCTTTTGTTGGAGCTAGTGTCCTCCACAGTTAGTGTGATAACGTGTATAAATCTCTTACAGGTTCATAGGGTATACTTAGTATTCTTATCAGTTGATTAACGTTTATCGATAACGGTTGGCTTGCTAGAAGTTTGACGTTATTGTCATTTTAATGGCGGTGATCAACTGGTCCCTAAAAGTCACACCTAAAGGATGTGTTTTGAGAGATATGATTATATGAAAAATATAATCATATTGATGCCTTATATGACTAAAAGGTTAGTCGATGTATATGACTAAAAGGTTAGTCAATGTAATGATGATATGATTATTTAATACGATTAAATAATACTAGCTGAGACGAATTAAATGTTAATTCGTAATTGAATATAAACTGTTATATCTAATTGATGTATATAATGTAATTATTTAATACGATTAAATAATGTAAGCTTAAACGAATTAAATATTAATTCGTAATTAAATATAAACTGTTATATTTAATTAGCAAATTATAAATATACGATATTTATAGTTGACGTATATAGTATATGATATTGTCATAATAAATGATGTCAGACCGGTATTAATAAATCGACTACAAGATGTTGTATGGACTTATTAATATGTGACAACATAAATGACAATAATAATAATACATATACATTATCTACATTAAAATGAAAAGCTAACAACCTAAAAACAAGTAGAGAAAAAAGAGTCTTTTGTTTCTCCACTTCTTGGCCGGTCAAAGGAAGAGAAAAAAGAGTTTGATATAAACTCATTCTCTACACTTCTTATCATCACTACTTTTCACAAAAAAATTATCAGTAACTTTTGGTGTTCATTCTAGCACAAGAAAAGGCATTTCTCAGAGCATCTTGGGTGCAACGATTAGGAGAATATCGATCTCGATATTTGTTCTTAGGCCATTATGCTAGGACTGGAGGTTGATTCTAATCTCTATGTTTTATATTATGTACTTTGTTTATGACTCGTATTTCATATATTATAATTTCGTTATAATCCTTAAATTTCATGTATGAAATATACCGATATTTCCCACATGTGGTATCAGAGCTTTGGCTACGAAATTATTTTATATGATTTTTCATAAATGATGAAATAATCAAATTAAAAAATTTTCCTGAAATTTTTTTTAATTCGGCTCAAATTTTTTTTTTGACCGTGTAATTTTTTTTTTTTATTCTTGTTTTCATTTTGATTTATTGATATTGTTGTTTTAATATGTTAAGATGACAATATGATAAATTTGTAGATGTTTTAATTTAATAAGGATTAAATTAAATGTAAGTGGAAATTGTTTTGAATGTTTATGAACATTTATTTTGCTATATATTTTCGGCATACATGATGTTAAATTGTTGTTTTGCATCATAATTCATTAATTTTAATGATGTTCAAATCAATTATGATTAGTTGAATATTAAGATAATAATCGATTTAAACATGATTTAGATATTCATTTTAAAATGTTAAATTGAATAATCTAGTTTGTATTAATGTTTAATAATGATTAAATGTTGATAATTGTACCGATCTTGAAATATTAGCAACATCAAATTAAATAATAAAAAAAAAACATGCCGTAGCTGTTTTGAATTTTTTTTTTTTTTGATTCGGATTTTGTTTTTTTAAATTTGGCCGAATATTTTTTGTTTATGCATTATATTGATAATGTATGATTGTTGTTGTGAAAAAGTTCACAATTATTGGATACCCAATTATTTTAAATAATGTTGGATTAATTCATATTATACGATAATATGAATTAAAATTGGATTATGTTTGATTGGACTTATTGTGAGTAATTTAGGATTTGTCACATAATTTTGATCATTATAAAATAGGTGGTTTGGATAAATTACTCTACATAATTAAGGAATTATGTCTTGAATGACTAATTTAGTGTTGATGCATTTTATTTTGTTGAATTATTTGTTGAATGGTTTATTTACGTATTTTTGCAATTGGTTGTAATTTGTATTACCTAGTGTGGCCTTAGTTGATTATGTTTTCGTAATGATGGAAACATGATCTTGATGTAATTTTGAGATCTCGAATCTCCTTTTGTTTTCTTTGAAATTATGTTTTTAAATTAAAATGTAAATACGTTTATTTTTTGTAATTTATTAAATGTAATTTGAGAAGACTAAAGATGGAGATCGGATTGCTCACTCCCGCTACATGGACCAAGTTGGAACATCAAGACAAGCTTTCGGGTCCAATTATGGATGGATTCCAAAGTTGTATTTTGTTCATTTTGGTAGATAGGCCACACTAGGACTTTGTAATTTTACGTATTTTTCGTTCTTGTTGCTTTTCTTCACATGATAGTTAGTGCATCATATTCCGCCTAAACCAAACCACCTACTACTAAAATGCATGAAAATTGACTCATATAATTTGGATGTTAGTTATCATGGACATAAAGATGTCACACGAATTTTAAGCCATCATCTTAGTTTATTCATTCTCGCATGCTAGATATTCGTTCACTTAAAATGAATTAGAATAAAGTTGATGGGATCTTCCTCTAAAACCTAAAATTGAGACTAGTCTTTATAGGCCAAACTACTATGAATCCCTTCTTCGTCGGTAGGCATATAGGACCTTACTCTCCATATGACCCCTTCGACGTTGGGTAAGTAGTATGTGTTGACTTATTTTACCTCAACATTATAATCCGAAGAGTTTCTTGTGATTATGATGGACTAAAGATAAAATTTTATCGACCAAGAATTCTAAAGGTAGAATTAGCCAAGAGGTTGGCTTATCAATTTATTGATAATTGAGTCTTGGGATCATTTATATAATTCTTGAGGGAGGTCAATTGTATAAATGCTTGAGTCTTCGCATTAAACAAGTTTTTGCACTAGACTTAATTCATATCGATGAGTATGCTTATTATGTAATTCTTCTTTTTCGCAGTGTAGAATTCGTTTTATATTGATAATACTGCTTATAACAAATGGCTGGCCATAATGATGTCCCTATGCCAAGTGCCACACTCGCACGCGAGTCCTGGCTTAAAACTTTCATGGACCACATGAATCAGTCCACGCGACTAAAGAATGACGGGTCCATTTTTGCGGACTGGGAGGCGGCATTATGAAATGCAGCCATTGCTGACGGCAAGCTCCAGTACTTGACTGAGCCAATACCGCCAAACCCATGCCCCAATGCGAGAGCTAACGAGGCACTTGCTTATAGTGACTTCGTTATGGAAGCGGGTGCGATAAAGAATGTACTCATCTTTGCAATGGAAACCAATTTGCAAATACGCTTCATTGCCCAAGGTGCAAATAAGATTTTCACCACGCTCACTAACGAATTCTCAAAAGCACCGAGAATCGTTACTTATGAGCATACCTGTCGCTTCTTTGAGGCGAAACTCCAGAAGGGCCAACCGGTTAGACCACACATTCTTGATATGATTGAGAATGGCGAGAAACTAGAGGCACTTGATTGCAAAATCAGTGAGAGCATAGTCATTGGCCGAATGCTTCATTCACTTCATGATGGTTTTGCCCTTTTCAGGGCAAATTACTACATGAATGACATGAGGAAAAGTCTTCATGAGCTACACTCACTTCTCGTACAGACCGAGAAGGATCTGAAATTGAGTGGGAGCATGAAGCAAGATGTTCTCATGATTTCCAACAAGTACAAAGGTAAGGGCAAGGCTCACGACGACCTAAATGTAGGGAAGCCAAAGTTTAAGAAGTCGGGAAAGGGTAAGAGTGGGCCTGGTGAGACTAGTAGCTCACAAGGCAAGGCAAAGAGCAAGGACAGTGACATTGAGTGCCACCATTGCCACAAGACTGGTCATTGGAGGAGGAAGTGTCCCGTGTACCGTGAGGACATAAAAGCAGGCCGCGTCACTCCTGTTGGTATGTCATCTTATATTCATATGATTGAGATTAACCATGCAAGTTTCGGAACTTGGGTACTTGATACAGGTTGTGGTTCTCATCTGTGTAATCATTTGCAGGGCCTAAAAAATATCACACCTCTCGCAAAGGGTGATGTGGACCTGCGAGTCGGGAATGGAGCAAGAGTTGCTGCAGTCTCAATGGGAACATATGTAATCCAACTCCCGAGTGGATTTGAGTTGTATTTATATAACTGTTACTAAGGACCCAGTTTATCTAAGAACATTATTTCTGTTTCCGTGCTTGATAAAGACGGTTTTTTCATTTTCAATTAAGGACAATAGCTGTATTTTCTCTTTGAATGAAATGGTTTATGGCAAAGCAGTTTCCATGAATGACATTTATATCTTAAATCAAACCACATACATATTACATGTGAATAATAAGAAAGTAAAGGTTGGTGACAAAGATCAAACTTATCTATGGCACTATCGTATGGGACACATAAATAAAAAACGTGTAAAGACGCTCATTGAGAATGGGAATATCTCCCCATTTGATTACGAATCATTTGGCACGTGTGAATCATGTCTTATCGGCAAAGTGTCTCGAATTTCCTTCAAAGGTGTTGAAATGCGTGCTAGCGACCTATTAGGACTCATACATAGTGATGTATGTGGACCTATGTCAATCAACGCAAGAGACAGTTATAGATATTTTATCACTTTAACGGATGATTTGAGTAGATACGGATATGTCTACTTAATGAAGCATAAAAGTGAGTCCTTTGAAAAGTTCAAGGAATTTCAGAATAAGGTTGAGAACCAACTGGAAAGAAAGATTAAAGCACTTCGATCAGATCGTGGTGGCGAATATCTTTCAAATGAGTTTGATCAACACCTTAAAGACTGTGGCATAGTATTACAGTTAACTCCACCTGGAACACCTCAATTAAATGGTGTGTCCGAACGGAGAAATCGACCATTACTTGATATGGTTCGATCCATGATGAGTCACACGGTAGTACCTGATTCACTATGGGGTTTTGCTCTTTTGTCAGCTGCTCTTATACTTAACCGAAGTCCGTCTAAAGCTGTAGACAAGACTCCATATGAGATATGGAAGGGAACGGTCCCTAACTTGTCCTTTATTCGGTTTTGGGGCTGCGAGGCTTATGTCAAGTGGAGACACGAGGATAAGCTCAGCCCACGATCGGTCAAGACATACTTTATTGGTTATCCAAAAGGAATGTTTGGTCATTACTTCTATTCGCCTACCGAACATCGAGTTTTTGTTGCGGCTAGTGCGAAGTTCTTAGAGAAAGAGTTTCTCGAGAACAAGTCAAGTAATAGAACCTTCGATCTGTCGGAGATTCAAGAACCAACAACCGAGAAACCGATGGAGGAAGATGTTCCTTCAACTTCTGCTACGGTTAATATTCCTCAGGAACCTAGGAGGTCGGGTAGAGTCTACATTCCTCCAGACAGATACATTGGTATGGTCGAGGAGAATGATAGAGATGACATTTTGCTCCTAGAGAGTAACGAACCCGCTACCTATAAAGGTGCCATGACCTGTTCCGACTCTAAGCTATGGCTTGAAGACATGCAATCCGAGATGGACTCCATGTATGAGAATGACGTATGGGATCTTGTTGATTTGCCTGATAAGGTACGGCCTCTTCAGTGCAAATGGCTTTATAAGATAAAGCATTCCGTAGAAGGACAACTAGACACCTATAAGGCACGACTAGTGGCAAAAGGTTTCACTCAAGTGCAAGGATTGCATTATGATGAAATCTTTGCACCCGTAGTTATGCTGCGTTCCATTCGGATAATCTTAGCGATTGCCGCTTTTCATGACTATGAAATTTGGCAGATGTATGTGAAAACCGCCTTCTTAAACAGTTATTTGGAGGAGGAATTGTACATGGTACAACCCGAAGGTTTCATTGATCCTAAAAATCCTAAGAAAGTTTGCAGGCTTAAGCGTTCCATTTATGGACTTAAGCAAGCTTCTCGAAGTTGGAATCATCGATTCGACCAGGTGATAAAAGAGAATGGTTTTACTCGATCGGTCGAGGAACCATGCTTGTATGTCAAGTCGAGTGGGAGTAAGATTGTCTTCTTGATATTGTATGTGGATGACACACTCTTGATTGAGAATGACATTCCTCTCTTATCTTCGGTAAAAGTATGGTTAAAAAACCATTTCCAGATGAAAGATCTGGGTGAGGCACAACGCATATTGGGGATCCGTATCTATAGAGATAGATCACGACGGATGTTATCACTTAGTCAGGAGTCTTATATAGATAAGATTCTTGAATGGTTGAGCATGACCAACTCCAAGAAGGGGTACCTTCCAATGACTTCTGGGATGCATTTGAGTAAAACTCAGGCACCCAAGACATCGGAAGAGGTCGAGCGCATGAGTCGTGTTCCTTATGCATCAGCCATAGGATCGATCATGTATGCCATGATATGCACACGTCCAGACGTGGCATATGCATTGAGTATGACGAGTCGGTACCAAGGCAATCCAGGTGAAACACATTGGATGGCTGTTAAAAACATCCTTAAGTACTTACAAAGGACTAAGGATTGGGTATTGACTTATGGAGGAGATACTAAGTTATGCGTAATCGGTTACGCGGATGCTAGCTTCCAAACGGATCGAGATGACTCGAAATCTCAGTCTGGATTCGTCTTTACTCTTAATGGCGCTGCGGTCAGTTGGAAAAGTTCCAAACAGAGTGTTATAGTAGATTCTACAACTG
Source organism: Heliosperma pusillum (assembly GCA_022085475.1). NCBI lineage: Eukaryota > Viridiplantae > Streptophyta > Magnoliopsida > Caryophyllales > Caryophyllaceae > Heliosperma > Heliosperma pusillum. The sequence continues at coordinate 10,573 of JAIUZE010003949.1, forward strand.
AGTCCGAGTTCTATGCCGCTTCGGAAACTGCAAAGGAAGCTATATGGATGCGTCAGTTCTTACAAGAACTAACCATAGTTCCTAGTTCGAATGACCCAATCACCATCTATTGTGATAATAGAGGTGCCATCTTCCAAGCTAAGGAGCCTAAGTCTAGCAACAAGTCTAGACATGTACTTCGGAAGGCTCACATGATCCGAGATTACGTGGAGCAAAAGGAGATAGTGATAGACAAGATTGCTTCGGATGACAACATTGCGGACCCTCTCACTAAACCGTTAAAATATGATAAGCATGAAGGGCACATTATTTCCATGGGAATTAAACGTGTTCTTGAGTTGTAGTAGCTGTTTATATGGATTAGATGAATGTCTCTTTTTCATATACTATTCATAACATCATTATATTTATTCATATTTTGTTTTTCATGTGGATTGTACAACAACATTGAACGCCACAAAGTGAACTGAATTACATTATATTTGTTTTGGTCCGTAATCGCCCACATGAGCTGATAACTCTGGCAGTTATATTGTGAAGTTGATTGATGGTGGGTTCAACGAGCCATAAGTCAAACGGTTGACTGATCGATCACAGATACGAGTTATAAAGATATCTTGTAGGACATCGTGACAACGTTATGGAGTCCTAAATGTGTAAGAACATTCGGTGCCCGGTCGTGGATTGGACGTCCATAGTGTTCCTAGAGTCGATTCTTTTGACTATCGACTGTCTCTTGAGATTAAGACAGTTTTTGGGTGACTTTGGTTTCTTTCTCATGGTTGACCGTAACAGGAGGCTAAGCAGATTTTTACTGGGTCATTTCATGTTGTGCTTGTATCTGCAGGATTTGAGTTGAAGAAAATATCCAACCTTTATCAGGTTTTGTTATTTCTCAGGGCCACTCGAGGAGTTGTAACTGAAATGCATGGCCATGCTCGAATAATGATTCGTTTATCAGTTAGGTTACTCTCTAGTCGGGAAAACCACTCTTGATATAGATCACTTGTAAAATACGACCTTTGTGAATATGGACTTTACAAATTGTTTTACATTGAGTTGGAGAAATTTTGGATATGAGAATCGGTTATCGCACATACACTTGTAAGGACAAGTGGGAGATTGTTGGAGCTAGTGTCCTCCACAGTTAGTGTGATAACGTGTATAAATATCTTACAGGTTCACATGGTATACTTAGTATTCTTATCAGTTGATTAACGTTTATCGATAACGGTTGGCTTGCTAGAAGTTTGACGTTATTGTCATTTTAATGGCGGTGATCAACTGGTCCCTAAAAGTCACCCCTAAAGGATGTGTTTGAGATATATGATTATATGAAAAATATAATCATATTGATGCCTTATATGACTAAAAGGTTAGTCGATGTATATGACTAAAAGGTTAGTCAATGTAATGATGATACGATTATTTAATACGATTAAATAATATTAGTTGAGACGAATTAAATGTTAATTCGTTATTGAATATAAACTGTTATATCCAATTGAATTATATAATGTAATTATTTAATACGATTAAATAATGTAAGCTTAAACGAATTAAATGTTAATTCGTAATTAAATATAAACTGTTATATTTAATTAGCAAATTATAAATATACGATATTTGTAGTTGACGTATATAGTTTATGATATTGTCATAAAAAATGATGTCAGACCGGTATTAATAAATCGACTACAAGATGTTGTATGAACTTATTAATATGTGACAACATAAATGACAATAATAATAATACATATACATTATATACATTAAAATGAAAAGCTAACAACCTAAAAACAAGTAGAGAAAAAAGAGTCCTTTGTTTCTCCACTTCTTGGCCGGTCAAAGGAAGAGAAAAAAGAGTTTGATATAAATACATTCTCTACACTTCTTATCATCACAACTTTTCACAAAAAAATTATCAGTAATTTTTGGTGTTCATTCTAGCACAAGAAAAGGCATTTCTCAGAGCATCTTGGGTGCAACGATTAGGAGAATATCGATCTCGATGTTTGTTCTTAGGCCATATTGCTAGGACTGGAGGTTGATTCTAATCTCTATGTTTTATATTATGTACTTCGTTTATGACTCGTATTTCATATATTATGTACTTCGTTTATGACTCGTATTTCATATATTATAATTTCGTTATAATCCTTAAATTTCATGTATGAAATATACCGATATTTCCCACACCTTTTAAGTTTTCCTATAACCATGGACCTTCTATCTCCGCCTTACTCCTCTGATATCTCCTCCCCTTTCCCCAAGCCTTGCCGAACTTCTTCCAAAGCCTTCTGCGTGGCAACATGCCTTATTCCGTCCATCCCTGACACGCGTCGTTTTGAGGTGTCAAACGATATTTATAACAAGACTAAGCACGGTGGAAAGTCAAGGTCGGTCCACAGGAACGGTGGGTATTCAATATGCAAAGTCAAAACTAGCTATGCTCAAGGGTGTCACGATATAGAAGTGGATTTGAAACTAATATAAGAACATTGAGTAAATGCAAATAAGTAGGAAAGTAAGACTAAACTAAGATAATCAAATAACAAGCAATAAAAGGAAAGTCTAGGATCGGTGGGTTCAAATGGGTAATTTGGGTTCTAGTGAGTCGGGTTCATAGTTAATGGGTTGTCAAACTTGGGCGCGGTGGATTGAGGCTCTCGATCTTACAATCCCTCCCATATACCGAACCAAGCTAGCTCTCGCGTACACATGGTCAATATACCAACTATATGCAAATCCTAACATATTCCGAGGCTATCGATCTTAAGGAAATGTATAATAAACATGAATCATGCAAGTTTGTCAAGCAAGCATTTCATCAATCATGTGGTATGCGTAAGTTGGAAGAAAGACAATTAATCAACAAATCAACCCAACAAAGAAAGATTAACCCTCATCAAAACCCATTATCCCCCACTAATCATAGATTAATCACTACTCACTACTTAACATTAGGATTATGGAGGAATAAGATATAAAACTAAGACAAAATATAATGATAAGAAGGAAACAAAACAAGTGATGAAATGACAAGATTAACAAGTATATGAAAAGGGATTAAGAAGATATACCAACTAATTAAGGCAAAAGATGAACAATAAAAGAGGAAATCTTGAATAAAGGAGAAGACTTTGTCACCAATCTTCAAGTACAAAACAAAGAAATCCAATTACATGACTAGATCTAAAACTAATTAACGAGTAATTGAGGAAAGATTAAACTAATTAGGAGGACTAATCTAATCTAATCTAACTAATTTAAGTCTAGGGTTTCGTGCCCTCTAATTACATAAGAGGATCTATTTATAGGTTTGCAAAATGGAGGAAAGATGGGCTTCGAAAGACTAAGTGGGCTGAAAGAGTCATGACCGTGAAAGGTGTCTCACGACCATGACAAGAGTTTCACGACCGTGAGAATCAAGTCACGGTCGTGAGATATGTGGCAGTAGCAGGTCCAAAATTACCAACTAAGTCACGAACGTGAAACATGTTTCACGACCGCGAGATAAGTTTCACGGCCGCGAGCTGAGTTTCACGACCGCGAGCTGTTTCACGACCGCGAGCTGAGTTTCACGAACGTGAACTGTGTTTCACGACCGTGAGCTGTGTTTCACGACCGTGAACTGTGTTGCTCAAAAATCATTATTCTTTGGAAGGAATCTCACGACCGTGAGATATACTTCACGCCCGTGAAAGGTCTTTCCTCCTTGTTCCCTTGATATAACTTTATCAACTTCTCTCGGTTTAGCTCGCCTTGACTCGGGATGACTCGGGTACGCCAAGTAGGCCCCCAATGGTATGTGGGGTCCCCTAGGACATGTCGTGGGCCCTCAGTGTGATGTACCTTTGCAGCAGGAGCTCACCCAAGGGGCCTTGATGATCAAGCCACAAACAAGACAAGCCTGACCCCAAGATCCCCTCAGATGGAAGCTTGAGTCACAAGGTCCAAACAACAAGCCATGACAGGCCAAACTCAAGCCAGGCCAAGCCAAGACATTGAGGAAGATAGTCCAGGGCTCAGCAAGCCATGTCAAGCCCCAACTCAGTCCACATTTCCCACACAAGACAGAAACAATGCCATTCAGAACCAGGCAGACCAATCAGCAAACCCTGCACCAAGGAGGTACACCAGGGCATCCCAACCACCCCCACCATGGCCTACCATCAAGCCAACCCCCCAAGCTACAAGTTTGTCCAGGATAACCCCTTTTGAAGTCTAGCAAAAACTCAAGTAACAAACACCCCAAGCTAGAGTCCAGTGAACATTAAAGCAGAGAAGGTACAAAGTCAGATTGTGGCTTCCTTTTGTTTAAGTCAACTTGTCCTCGTCCAAGGCATGTCTTATCTAAGTTCTAATAAGAGTAGAGAGTCCCAAGGAGAAGCAACACATCCAGGCAAAGCAGCAAGACAACAAGAACAACAGATTTCCATTTCAGGAAAACTCCAAAACTGCTTTATTGCTTTTTGTTCAGTCTGTTTTGTGTCTTTGTGTCTGTACCTTATATTTGTTGAGCTCGTCCTATTGTGAGGCTCTTAATTAGTGTCTGTAGTAGTAGTTTGAATCCTAAGCTGGCCCTTGGATGATCTGTATATCCAATGGCTCACAAAATATCAGTCTCCCTATATAAGGAGGTCTTTGTATGTTGTTTCAATCAGACTTTATGAATGAATTAACTTTGAGAAATCCCTCAA
>JAIUZE010003953.1:0-17881 GCA_022085475.1 Heliosperma pusillum
TTGTAATAAAGCTCACCTAGAGTTGCACCGGATTGGACCCAAGCCGTCTCACTTGACATGTCTATATCGATTGATCGAAGATTAAACATGTCGAGTATAACAAATGGAACTTGTGCAACGTACGAGAGGCCCTCAAAATCGTGACCTCCACTTCGTATCCTTATTTCAACATCATTGGCCTTGGCACATAATATAGTTGCTTGGACATGGGATACATCTAGGGCAGTGATTATAGCTTGAGGTTTCGGAGTCGACGATGTATTGAATCGACTATCACGTATGTATGTTTGTAAAACATCTAAGAAAGATGGATCATTAGGTATGAAAATAGCGTTTGAGATTGGGTTTGCCGGACTTGATTTCGTTGGAAGGCATTGGATAAAATTGTCCATGCTTGAATTTAAAGCTTGTACGTTAAAAACTATAAACATGAAAAATATTGTGCAACATGAAAATGAGAACTTCATTTTTTAAAGTAATCTTATATGACTATGTGTATAAATGTTTTGTACGTAATTGAATAGATTATAGTGATCAATTTATAGGGATTATTGTGATGCGATGGTAGGCGACGTAATGCTAGCTTTGGTATATAATTGAGTAAGTCAAATGTGACCTAATGCTAGCTTTGGTGCATAATTGAGTAAGTCAAATCTTACCCATGATGGATTTAGGATTTTTTGTTCGGGATACAATTTTTTTTTATGGAATAAAATTGCATGTTAGGGAAATTTTTATACTATCATACAGTTATTAGAGGTGACAATCAGGTCAGTCGAATCGGGTTTGGGCCGGGTCATGTCGGTCAGATCATATCGTATTCGGGTCATATCGGGTCAGCTTCCCTTAGGAGTCGAATCGGGTTCGGGTCGGGTTGCTATCGAATTGGGTCATTTGGGGTCAAATAATCCATCGGGTCGAGTCGGGTCGTTATCGGCTCTGGTTACTTTGTAATAATACTTCAAAATTTTACCATTACATTTAGATTTTTACATTTGGTTTAGTTTCTTCATTATAAAGTCAAACTTATCAACTTAAACGATAAATCACTTTCATTTTGATTAATATTAAGCTTAAAAATCGTCATACCATCAATTTAATTGGGTTTAAATCGGGTCAGGTCAATATCGGGTCTGGGTCGGGTTTGGGTCATGTTTATATGAGATACATTGGTTTGAACACAAGTCTCTCACATATTCACAGCTAAGCCAAATTGATTACATTGATTAAAATGACAATGTCTATAGCTTATATCAAATTCCTAAACCTCCGTGTTTGATTATTAGTGATTTTTTTCAAATGGTAATAAACGTACCGTAGGTCTTGCTTAAGACGGGTCGGATCTTGCAACGGGTATTTTGTGAGAGGAAATGGGTAGAGGGGACAAGGTGGGCACCCTGTAAACATAACTTATAGGATCTTGATTAAAGCAATAATTACTGAAAGGTACTTACGTGGTGCAGCCATCAGATCTGATAATAAAGTTACTTGAGAAAGATAAAGAATAAACCCTTATTGCTTTGCCTTCTCCTGCCTTCCTTATTCTCTAATTCACTTCCTCAATGTGTGTTTCTTAATATGAATGAATTAGGTTAAAGCTCAAACAGGTGTGCTTATATAGAGAGGTGGCAGGAGGGGCTTAATAGAATAAGTGGGCCTATATGTTAATGGTCTGTAGACATTAACCGTAATTTACTTAAACTAGGACTCGTATTAAAAACCCGAAACAATATATTTAACCATTATTTAATTAAGGCAACTAATATCAGTAATTAGGTCCACACAATAGAGAATTAAATAATATTAATATAATAATTCTTACATTCTCCCACTTGGACCATAGTACTGATTAAAACATAATGTCACACTTAATTGTAACATAAGGCGCGTAGTCGGTTAAATGAATACATAATGGGTTTATCTTAATTACCCTGATCATCCCTGAACAACTGGTCGAGTCATGGCGGAGACACTACTATAAAAGAGAAGTGGTCCTTCCATGTACTGCGGACCAATCACTTAGAATAATCAGTCTGTACAAGGAGCAAAAAATAATCCCCAAATAATGTCCTTGAGGAAAAGGACTAATTCTGTTAATCGTGCAACAATAATGTATACAATAACAATAATACGATACAGAAAAGTGTTCGGAAATCATCATCATAATAAAACATAAATTGATTAATCAAAACATAACTGTCATTATTACAAAGCACTAGCATGATCCAAACATAAACGAAAAGCCCTAATGATTATCCTCCAGACCCATATCAACAGCATGCTTCAAAAATGTCTTTGGAGTTAATCCCTTAGTTAAAGGATCTGCTATATTAGCACTAGTATTAATGTGCTCAATTGACACAGTGTTTTTCCGAACTTCCTCCTTAACTGACAAGTATTTCATTTCCATGTGCTTTATCCCTTTAGAATACTTGTCATTCTTCGAAAAGAAGACAGCTGCGGTGTTATCACAATAAATCCTCAACGGCCTTGCAACAGAATTCATAATGCTAAGCCTTGAGAGAAAATTCCGCAACCATAAAGCTTGAATAGTAGCCTCAAAGCACGCTACAAACTCAGCTTTCATAGTGGATGAGGCAATAATTGTTTGTTTAGCACTTTTCCAAGAGATTGCTCCCCCAGCTAAAACAAACACATAACCAAAAGTGTTTTTCCTTGAATCCACGCATCCTCCAAAATCTGAGTCAGCATATCCAAGAACCTCAAGCTGATCAGTATGTCTATAAGTGAGCATTTTGTTCCTTGTTCCCTTCAAGTACCTTAAAACCTTCTTAGTCGCACTCCAATGACCCATTCCAGGATTGGACTGATATCGACCCAACATACCTACTGCAAAACTTATGTCAGGTCTTGTACAGACCTGCACATACATTAAGCTTCCAACCAGAGATGCATAAGGAAAGTTTTTCATGGTATTTCGTTCTAGCTCAGTCTTAGGACACATACTTAAGCTGAACTTATCCCCTTTCTGAATAGGAACATCATTGGGATTACATTTTACCATGTTAAATCTTTCTAAACTTTACTGATATAGGCTTTCTGAGACAACCCTAATGTCCTTTGTGATCTGTCTCGAGATATTTCCACCCCGATCACATAGGACGCCTCTCCCATATCTTTCATCTCAAAGTTGTTTGATAGGAAATCTTTAGTTTGACGTAATAGTCCCAAATCACTGCTTGCTATAAGTATGTCATCGACATATAGGACCAAAAATGCAAACATACTCCCACTGATCTTCAGGTATATACACTGATCAACAGTGTTTTCTTGAAACCCAAAGGAGGTAATGGTATTATGGAACTTAATATACCATTGTCGAGAAGCTTGCTTAAGTCCATAAATGGACTTCTTTAATATACAGACCTTGTCCTCTTTGCCATCAATAATGAAGCCTTCAGGCTGAGCCATGTCGACTTCTTCTTCCAAACTCCCATTCAAGAATGCCGTTTTCACATCCATTTGATGTAGCTCTAAATCAAAATGAGCTACAAAAGCTAAAATCATCCGTAATGAATCCTTCTTAGAAACTGGAGAGAAGGTTTCATTATAATCAATGCCTTCTTTCTGATTAAAGCCTTTAGCTACCAGTCTGGCTTTATGTCGTTCAATATTACCCGAGGAGTCGCGCTTGGTCTTAAAGACCCACTTGCAGCCGACAGCCTTATGACCTACTGGTAAATTGACCAACTCCCAGACCTCATTCTTAGCCATAGACTCCATCTCTTCTTTCATGGCATTAATCCATTTATCGGAATCATTGCAATTCATAGCTTGTGAAAACGTAACCGGATCGGATAAATTAGTAATGATTTGATATTACAAATTAAAATGGGTGGAAAAAAAAGATAAAATAGAAATAGATTTTTGTATTCTTATGATACCTTCGATAACTTTTTATTTCAACTAACTTTAAGCACCTTTTTACTTTTTAGACACTTATACAAAATAAGCTATTGAAATTTTGGAAATAATATGTGGTATATTTAAATTAGCTAATGTTGGATTAATGCCTTGAATCGGTTTAATTGCCACTTCGAGTGACAATGCGGGGGTTTCTGTTTGGGCTAGGGTTTCTGTCTTGGGCCTATTGGTCTGTCTTGGGCCTTTCTAGGTTTTCTGTATTAGGTCTTAGAGAGTAGTATATAAACTCTCTAAGCCTAACCCTAGCAGTTATCATATCATAACTCTGAATCTGAAAACTCTGTAACTCCTCAACATTAATAAAACTCTCCTCCCTTCTGCCATGTGGACGTAGCTAACACACCGTTAGTGAACCACGTAAATCTGTGTGTTGTCGTCTTTACTGTTCTTTATTTGTTCTTTCTCGTTTCTGTCATAACACCTAACTTATTTGCCTGGCTAGACGGAGCTGAAGACCTGATTGTAATTCATTTTTCATGTAGATTAGGAGGACAATACAGCCTACTTGTTTGTTATTATGTGGTATATTTAAATGCAAATATATAAATCCTTGATTCATCCTTATCTTTATTCAGCAATAGTTCTACATTATAGATTGCAACAAACAACCAATACAGTTCGTCTCATCGAAGACGGGAGACTATTCGTGTCAAATTCCCAAAATATATACCATAGCATGCTAATATCCCCTTTTCCAATTAATCTAGGGAGATGATAACGGCACAACCAATATCACTAACGTCACTCAAAATGTGAGAGATTGAATAGTAAGATACTTTATACTTCCTCCTTTCAACTTCACTTTTACCACTTTATTTTTCACATTTGCCAAAACATGTTTTTCGCGGTAAATATCGTTAGCTACGTATTTGCAAAAATTATAAAAGTTAGATATTTTTAATGTACTCGTAAAGACGAATCAAACAAGATCACAAATGAATATATTTTCACTTATTTATTGAGAGAAAATTGCAATTAGATGATCACTTGTAAATAGTGTACAAAATGAAAAGTGGTAGAGTGGAATTGAATAGATTAAGTATGTAACTTGTTAATAGACTAAGTCTTATGCTATTGGGTTTGGGCCTAGCTTATGTGATGTTGCCCTAACCTATATTTGTATAAATACCAAACATATTAATGAGAAGGCAGACAATTGATTCCTCTAATACTTCTAGCATGGTATCAGAGCCCTAAATATAACAAAATTAAGATCTTAAAATCTCTGCCTCCTGCCGCCATGGTTGACGGCGATACAAGCGGAAAAACCGACAAAATCGACTCATCTTCCCCCTACTACATCGGCAATCATGACAAACCCGGTGAGTTTATTACTACTTCTCGTCTTAAACTCGACAATTTTGATGATTGGACACACGCGATTCGTGTTGCCCTCAAAGCACGTCGCAAATTTGTTTTCTTGGATGGTACTATAAGCACCCCTCAACCTCCATGTACTACGGCTGACTGGGAGACGGTGCAGTCGATGCTCGTTTCTTGGCTAACCAATACCATCGAACCTGAGGTTAAAAGTGTGTTACCAAAATACGAGAACGCAAAGAATTTGTGGGACGACCTACATGAACGATTCGGGGTTGTTGATGGTTCCCGTATTCAGCAGATTAAAGACGGACTACATAATTGTGACCAAACTGATTCCATGACTATTGCTACGTACTATGGAAAATTAAGCCAAATCTGGGATGAATTAGACAAGCATGAACCTATTATCGCTTGCAAGTGCAATAAGTGTGAATGTCAGGTTGCTAAACAACACATAGATCGTCGGGAGTCTGACCGTTTGCATCGGTTCTTGCTGGGTTTACAGCGCGGTCCTTATGGCTCCCTCCGCTCTGTTCTTCTATCCCAAACCCCTTTACCCACTGTGACTCGAGCATTCCATCTTCTCAGCCAGGAAGAACGGGTTCGTGGAACCGCTACACCAACCGCACCTGTCTCTGAGGTGGCTACTTTTGCTGTCCGGCCCTTCGTACGCCCTGCTGCCCCTGCTGCTGCGCGACATCCGTCTCAGATGTCCCGATCAGAGCGCCAACAATTGACATCACTACAAGAAAACTTGTTTCAGGCGACTGTTATAAGGCGACTGATACAAGTAGTCGCCAATTTAGCGACTGAAAATAGAATAAGGCGACTGATCTCAGTCGCCAATTTGGCGACTGAAACAATCCTCAGATTTTAATTAAAAAAACTCGGGCGACTGATTTCAGTCGCCAAATTGGCGACTGATAAGCCATTTGGCGACTGAAATCAGTCGCCAAATTGGCGACTACGTTTTCAGTCGCCAATTTGTGTATTATTCCAGAATCGCGAAACTAATCCGCCACTCTCTACTTCCCCAAATTTCTTCAAAACACCCGAAACCTTAACCACCTCTACAAAATCGCCACCACTACTACTCCATACCCTTAACCACCTCTCCGACCACCACTACGACACTAGCTATACCGATATCACCACCGTCCTCACCAACAAACTCCGACTCTTATTCTATTTCCGTCACTTTTCCTTAATTAGGTGCGATTTTGCTCTCCTAAATCTAATTCCTTAGCTTGTTTGTTTGTTTATTTTATGATTTTAATTAGTATTATGATGTTTATGTATAATTTGTGATGCTTACAAAGTTCTAATGGTTAGTTAGTTAGGGTTTGTGTAGGTTGATGGTTAGGGTTTATATAAATTGGGGTTTTTGTGAAATTGTTAACATTATGTTAATCGAGGTTGTAATTGACAATGTATTGGTGTTTTTGATGATGTTAGGATTGTTGATTGACTAAATTAGTATAAATGGGAGTATTATTGATGGTAGAAAGTTAGTATTCCCTCCGTCTTATTCATTTGTTTGCCCTTTAAATTATTTTTTATGGTTGTTTTAATCAAAAGGCAAATAAATAATTGTGATGGAGGGAGTAGAATGTTAGGATTTTATAATTAAAGTGTGTATGTATTAGTTTGATAGTTGTTTAGTATCCATGTTGATAATGTTATTAATTAGAATGATAGTAGTTTAATTAGTGATATGTTAATTTTAGTATAGTTAGTATCCATGTTGACAATATTATTGTTTGGTTTATTATTGATAATAGATATGTTCCTAGAGTTAGTAATAATTGATAATCAATATTGTTGTAATTATTGTTGTGTGGGTTAATGTTTAGATTAAAATGAAGAGGTTGGAACGTACATGGATGTACGAAGATAGACTTGATAAGAAAAGACGTCCTACCGCTAGATTTATAAAGGGGGTTGCCGAGTTTATTGAATTTGCTAGACAACAAGACGAGTATGATTTAGTAGCAAAGAAACTTAGGTGTCCTTGTATTAAATGCAAAAACATGAGATATCTACATGACATTGAGGTTCAAGAACATCTTTATACAAACGGGTTTTGTCCAAACTACTACAATTGGATTTCTCATGGAGAATCATATTTTTCACTTCCCGAACAATCTCAAATCCCACAAAATGAGAACCCATATAGAGATATGGTAGTTGATGCATTTGAGTCTAATATTTTCAATAATGATCATATACCAATGAGTGAAGAAGAACCACACCCACAAGCAAAAGCCTTTTTTGATATGTTAAAGGCGAGTGAAAAACCATTATATGAAGGGAGCAAAATGTCATTGTTAGAAGCCGCCTCTAGGATAGTAACTTTGAAATGTGAGTACAATTTGCCATTTACTTGTGTTGATGGCATTGCTTCTTTGATTGAGGATGTTATCCCCGATAATAATGTCATGACCCGATCATTCTACAATACCAAAAAAGTAGTGAAAGGTCTAGAACTTCCGCATTACAAGATTGATGCATGTCCCGATGGATGTATGCTCTTTTGGAAGGATGATGCTTTACTTGACAAGTGTAGTAAATGTGAAAAGGCTAGATATAAGACAATTGAGGGAAGTATTGTCTTGAAAGGTAAAAAGGGAAAGAATGAAAAAAAGAGAGGTGAAAAGAGTAAGAAACCAATACCCGAAAATCCCGTAACTTACTTTCCTCTAGCTCCTAGACTTCAAAGAATGTTTGCTACCAAAAACATTGCCGAGCAAATGAGATGGCACAAGGAAAATCCCCGTACTCCGGGAAAGATGTGTCATCCGAGTGATGGAGAGGAATGGAAGCGGTTTGATATGCTTTACCCCGACTTTGCTGAGGAACCCCGTAATGTGCGACTTGGCCTTTGTACGGATGGTTTTGCTCCATTTGGCCAGTTTGGTAGAAAGTACTCTTCTTGGCCCGTAATGGTCACTCCATACAACTTACCACCTTGGTTATGTATGAAAAAACAATTCATCTTCTTGTCACTAATTATTCCTGGCCCTGATAATCCAAAAACCGCCTTAGATGTTTATTTGCAACCTTTGGTGGAAGAATTGAAACAATTGTGGGAGGTAGGTGTGCAAACATATGATGTGTCTTTAAAGCAAAATTTTCAACTAAGAGCTTCATTGTTGTGGACCATTAATGATTTTCCCGCCTACGGTATGCTATCTGGATGGTCTACCGCGGGAAAAAAGGCATGTCCTTGTTGCATGTACCAAAGCAAAGCATTTTCGCTTCCTTGTTCCCATAAAGTGAGTTGGTTTGATTGTCATAGACAATTCTTACCGGTGGGGCATGCCTTTAGGAGCAACAAAAAAGCTTTCAGAAAAGGTAAAGTGGAGCGCAATCATGCTGTAGATCGACTTCCGGGGGATAAGGTGTGGGATATGGTTTGTGATTTGTCACGTACTATTGATTGTACTAAAGCAGAGACGGAGGTGCTGAAAAAGAAGAAAATTGGTTGGTTTAAAAGAAGCATTTTTTGGGATCTTCCTTATTGGAAAACTATGTTAATTAGGCACAATTTGGTGATGGTCAAGTTGACGGTGATGGTGGTGTTGATAGTGATAATGATAATGAATCAATTGGTGATGATGATGAGGACGAATTTGATGATGATAATGATTAATTGGGTAAAGATATATTTATATATATTTTAATTAAGTTTTTTATGTTATTTGATGTTTTTTTTTATGTTATTAACAGCTTATGTTTGTTTTTTATGTTATTAACCGTTTCTAACAATTTGAATATTTGTGTACTTGTAGATGGCAGGAGGTCGAGGTAGACAACGTGGCGGCGGTTCAAACAGACGCCGTAGTACTTCTTCAGTCGACGAGGAGGAGATGGAGATTATTGATCAGCAGAGTCCGGTAGTGGTCGAGGAATCGACCAATGACGATGAGTCCTCGGATCAGACATCGGAGACGATCCAGTTCACGCCGGAAGGGAAGATGATACTTGATCCCGCGGGGTTTTGGTAAGACAACCACCAATGTCTTTAATTTATTAGTTTATAATTATATTACATTATTATTTACCATAAATGCATACTATTCCATAATTTATTTTTCAGGTTTTCGTCTCAAAAGGTTGTACGCGGTTGTACTCAGAGTACAAAGCAGAAGATGACGGGAGTTGCTCCTACTTGTTGGACCAAGGCTACCTCTGCACAAAAAGAGGAGTGGTTCAATAATTTTAGGGTATATTATTTTTGTTTATATTTTCTTATATTATTATAGTTTTTAATTAATAATTTATTTTACTAATACTTACCTTTTAAATTGTAGAAAACATTTGACTGGCCGGCCGGAATAGAGTATATTGTACGTCAAAGGTACAATGAGACGTGCACTAGACGGTTAAGGGACAACATGTATAAGGTTGTCAAGAGGAAGAAGGAGCCGGAGCATATGAGAGGTATTTAATTGTTTTTGTTATTTGTATATATATAGTTATATTTTTACACATTTTATCATATTTTATTATAATACTTATTTAACTTGTAGGTGGTGCATATGAAGATATGCTTAAGTATCGTGAAACTGAGGAGTTTCAGGCTAGGTCGGCCCAAGCATCCAAAAATAAAAAAGGAGGAAAGAAAGATGGAGCGGCTGAGCCGTCGCATCACGCAGGATCTCGATCTTTCCTTAGCCTAGTTTTGGGTGTAAGTTATAATTTCCACTTTTTCCTCCATTTGAAAATTATAACTTAAATTCTTTTTATTATTAAAATTTTCTTATACAAGTCTTTACTTTTTTCTTTTAGAAGGGTAAGAAGAAAAAAGCTAACACGCCCACAGCTCCGGAGCTCTTCCTTGACACCCATTCCCGGCTCGAAGACAATAGAAGATATTGGATCAAACCAAAAGATAAGGAATTATATGTAAGTTTCAAGCATTTTTGTATTTTTACAATAAGTTCAATTTTTTGAATGTTTAACCAATATTGTAGCTATTTTTAATAACAATGTTTATATTTTGTAGGAAGCATTTTCCGCCGAGAAACTTAGGCATCCCGAGAAACCCGATAACGAGATTTGGTTCGACTTAGTAAAGGGTTTCAAGAAGGGGAACGTCTACGGGATTGGGTCGGCAAAGAACGTATTTTACGAAACTCCAAGGGGAAGAATGTCGTCCACCTCAAACCAAACATACGAGCCGACAGTCGTGGGAAGACTCCAAGCCGCACTTGACGAGGAAAAAAGAAAAAGCGCGGAAAGGGATGAAGAAATAAGGATAATGAAAGAGAAATTCAAGGCTTGGGAAAGCAGGTTTGAGAATTGCAACCAAGGTCCCCCTCCCTATCGGCGGGATTATGATGAAGGCAATGGAAGTGGTGGATTCCAGGCCGAGTCCAATCTAAACCTTGGCTTCTGATATAGTTTAGAAACTTGTTACATGAAACAATTTATGGTTGAAACAATTACGTTTAAGAAAATTTGTAAACTTGAAACAATTTTTTTTATCTATATGAGGATGTTGGTTTCACATCGTGTTGTTGTAAATGTGTGAAATCTTTGTGTTTTCTTGTATACTTGCAGGTAGGGTATGATGGTATGGTAGGATGAAAATGGAAATTTTCATGCAATATCACAGGTATTTTGGCGACTGAAATGTTCATTTGGCGACTATTTTCAGTCGCCAAAACCCCTGTATTTTTGCAAAGTGAAAAGCCATTTGCGACTGCTTGGCGACTGAAATCAGTCGCTAAATTGGCGACTGAATAATATGGTAGTCGCCAAAATGGCGACTGATGGCGACTGATTTCAGTCGCCAAAATGGCGACTACATAATATTTCAGTCGCCAATTTGAGCGACTGATTTCAGTCGCCATTTTTCACAATTTGCGACTATTTTTTCAGTCGCCAAATTTGGCGACTGAAAGTAGTCGCCCGAATGTTTTTTGGCGACTAATGACAGCGACTAGGTCTTGGCGACTGAAATCAGTCGCCAAAGTCATTTTAGCGACTGAAATAAGTCGCCAATATCAGTCGCCTGAATGTTGTTTTCTTGTATTGTTTAGTGCATCCTTGTAACAGTCTCTGGCCTCCTCCTGATCTCCTCGTATCTCTTGTACTCCCCAAGGGGTTGGGAATTTTAGGAATTGGTGATACGTTGAGGGGATGACTTTTATTTTATGAATCCATGGCTTGCCAAGGATAACATTGTAAGTAGATGGACCATCAATTACTAAATATATTATTTGTTTATTAATTCCACCAGCAAAAGTAGGAATAACTATTTCCCCTAGCGATCTCGTTGTTTTACCACTGAATCCAACTAGAGGGACGGCTCTGCTGGTAAGATCCTTCTCATCAAGTCCCATATTTTTGAGGGTGCTCAGCATGAGGAGATTCACAGAACTTCCTGTATCTACCAGGATCTTCTTCACCAGATAATTCCATATTGATAGGGAGATGACTAGTGCATCGTGGTGCTGTTCCTCCACATCCTGTGCGTCTGTCTCGTCAAAGAAGACTGCTGGAAGATCTACTCTACTTACTCTACAGGAGGATTCAGGTTTGTCTTCTTTTGTCTCTGTAGCGTGTCTCTTGGCTGCTGAGTAGGTTAACCCACACAGCTCGGATCCACCTGTGATGACATTAACAATTCCACTATAGATAGGGGGTGGAGAAGGTAACACCTAATCTGTAGCGTTAACTTTACCGGGCCTGATCCCTTTGGGAAGTAGTTTGTCGAGATACCCTGCTCCATAGAGGTGTTTGACCTCCTTGCGCAGTGCTACACAATCTTCGGTGTTGTGGCCGACGTCATCATAGAAGTCACATTTCCTTCTCTGGTCCATCTTTTCATGACCTTTATCTCCTGCTGACTTCCTGGGCCACCTTACTTTTCCTCCTAACTTCTTCAGGGATTTGAGCAGGCCTGTCATGTTTATAGAGAACCCATTCTCGCTGATCCTTGGAGGTAGGTTTGGGTTATCCCTCCAGTCCGTCCCTTCTGAAACTTTGTTGATAGTAGGCCTACTGTATGGTTTTGACCTTTCACCTCTTTTATCGGCCACTGCTTTCCTGGTACTTTTGTCGGTATCATAGATGGTCCTTCTGGATTCTGAGCCATCTTCCAACGAATTGCCGCCATAGCCTTGAATTTTACGTCCTCAAAGGTGTTACAGGAGTACTTGGTCAGGTCCTTGTACAGATTCGAATCCTGGTAGAGTCCTTGGCAGAATGCTTCAATTTCTGCGGCGATGTCACATCTGGGGATCGACACCTTCTCCTTGTTGAACCTTTTCAGGAAGTCTCGAGTAGATTCGTCGAACTTCTGGGTTATCTTGTACAGGTCATTGGTATGTTTCTCTGGTTTCCTGCTGCTGGCAAACTGCTGGGTGAACAAGTTCACCAGGTCGGCAAATGACCCAATGGTCCTGTTGGGCAGGCTCACGAACCACTAGAGGGCGGCTCCTAACACGGTGGATCCGAATCCTTTGCACATGCATACTTCCTTCAAAGGCCCCGTAGCGGTGACTACCATCATCTTCTGTTTGTACTGGTTGATGTGGTCCAGTGGGTCATCCGTTCCATCATACAACGCCATGGTAGGTGGTTTGAACCCCTTAGGCACGTTGATAAGGGCGATATTGTCCACGAAAAGGGAGTCTGCATAACTCTCAGGTGTTGCTTTCTCCATGGGATGCGACATGCCGGGTATCTTGTTTATCATGTCCCATAGCTCCTGGAACTGCCGTTCCACTAGTTCTCCTGTTCCTGCAAAAGGGTTAGGAACACCAGAGGCGGGAGCAAAGAAACTACCTCCGGGTATGGCTCCTCCATGCGCCTGCTCTCCTTAGTAAGGAGGGAAGGCTACTCCGCTATGCATAGGTTGAGTGTGGATGATGGGCCTCCATTTATGGATAGTTGGTTGACTCGGTGTACCTGGACCAAAGAAAGGGTTAGTAACAAAAGAAGCACCAGAAGGGACGTTACCTTGGGTTTGCGGGTAGCCAGAGTGCGTAAAGTGACTGGGTGTCAGGATTCCTGGTCCAGCAGATTCTGCGATTTGAGCGGGTGGTGGAGTTCCCAGATCCAATCGAGTTACGAGCTTCTGCGGTATTTGTCGTCCTGGATCTGCGATGGGTACCTCATGAGAAGGATAAGTGGCTGATGCAGACATCTGGGTGCTATGGGGGTTGGATGCTGATTGTTGGTTCGCCATGGTGGTCATCCTCTCCTTCAGGCTCTGGTTGTCCTTATGCAAACTCCTGATGGCGTCATGGATAAATCTCATCCCACTTATAAGAGTATGTAGAGGGTCTGGTTGGACTAGATCTGGACCGGCACGACACTGCTTTCCTGACCCCTCTGGCTGGTGTGGGATCGCTGCAATCTCGCTCCTAATGGGGCTGCTGTCCCTGCTGGACCTATTCTGGCTCTGAGTGACCGACTCCTTTGGACTCTGGTACCCTTGGTGGCTTATGCAGTTTGATCTGGCCCACAACTTCCTTCGGGTGGGTAGACGGGACCGTCTAGCCTGCACTGGTCGGGATAATGGAGCCTCCTGAGACTAGCTGAGGGGGTCCTGATAGGGATCTCATGGGGGAACCACTGGTATTGGGTGAACCGGAGCCTGACATTTTGGATTTTGGATATTTTTTTTACTGTAGATATTAACCACTATGCCTCACGGTGAGCGCCAAACTGTTTTGGTAAAAACTTGTTAATTAGGTGATTTAACTGTTAGGTGGATCAAAGTGTATGCAACTAGTGCTAAAACAACGAAATAACGCAAGAAGAAATGCGAGAAGAAAGGTGACACAAGGAATTGGTGACGCGGAAACCCAATATGAGAAAAACCGCGGGGGGATTCGAGATCCCTCCAAATATAAGCTCTAAAATGTAAAAGTACTTGCTCGGGGGTACAATGTATTTAGACGTAAATAGAGAGAGTAGGGAGAATTTGGACTATTAATTGTTGTGTTGCTTGTATTTGAATGCTTGGACGAATGAGTGAGAATGTGTGTTGCTCCTTCCCTTTGCCTTCCTTTTATAGTGTGAAATTGCATCCTCAACGTCTCTTTGCCCTCCTACGAGATCTCCTATGCAGGTCCTATTTTTGCGGAGGTAGTTGTTGACTTAGTAAAATTCTGTCTGTTGCAGAAAGTGTGCTTGTTACTTCTAATCTTAGCCGTTGATCTGCTTTGCTTCAATCCGTGTGATATGCCTTCGCCCAATCATTTACTGCCATGTCATCGATCCTTGTTTGATTATTTTAACCCCAACAGGGTTTTAAGATGGATCTTGATTTGTACAGAATGAAGAAAATATAACGTATAAGTTGTATTTATTTTATTTTATTGACATATTTATGATATACAGTTTTGTCATTTTCATATTAAAATTATCAAAAATAGAAGTAAAAGTTAGAAGTACTAATTTGGTGCTTCTACTTCTAACTCTTAAATGTACTTTTTGGCTTAAAATAAGTAGTTTAATTATAACTTTTGATTTCTTATAGAAAGGTTATATTATGAGAATACTTTGAATTATTATGATTCTTCTTAAAATACTTAATACTTCAAATTAAGTGAGAATATAACCAACTAATGCACTCTCCGCTACACATAATGAAACATGTGGAAGAGTTACATGTTCCATAGGTTAACTTGTGTTTTATACTTTTTTTTTTGTATTCACTCTAACTTCTAGTCTTTTACCTTCATTATTACCTTCTTTAACCTTCCGTCTTCCTTACCTTTCTTAGAGCATCCACATTGAAGAGTTGATCTTTTTGCACTCTATTATTTCTTCCAATTTTTTCATTTGGCCACATCATTTTCTCTTTTTTCTACCTCACTTCCCACTTTTTTCATCCTCTTTCTCCTTTTTCTTTCTCCACATCAAAGAGGATACTACCTTTCTCTTTTTTTTTTTTTTTCTATATTTTAAGTAGACTTCACTACAAAACGAACTCCGGAAACTGACGGAAAAAATCCGTCAGAAACACCAAAATTCCGTCAGTAACGTGCGTCACTTCAAATGGTAACAAAAAATTGACTTCTGACGAAATTTCCGTCTGTAAACACATTTACTGACGGTTTACTGACGGAAGATTCGTCAGCCAATTTAACTGAAAAGTCAAGATAAACTTGACCGTCCTGACGGAAATTCCGTCAGTAAAGTCAAGATAATCTAGACTTCCTGACGGAAATTCCGTCATAATCTTGACTTTACTAACCGAATTTCCGTCAGTAGTTAATATAGCAGTGGCTGGATACAGCAGCCTGCTGTCCAGCCACAATGCGTATTTTGCATTGTTTTAAACGGTGAAAATTTCAACAAAACCTGCAATACAGAAAATACATTCGTCCACCGCAAAGAGGTAATTTAACTCATATCGACCGCATGAGCGGGAATCAACAAAAGGCAACAAAAATAAATCGGAAGATCGATGGAAATTGGGAAAAAAATCCATCACATAAAAAGTTAAACAAATTCATACAACTTTTTCTTACAAGATTACAAATTCAACGGGTTCACTAACTTAGACAAAACTAATGTCTTTGACATAACCACTAACTTAAGTAGATGATAAATTACTAACCTAAGGGGGTAACGGAACCCCGTCCAAAGCCGTGCCCGTCGTCCGCGTTGTCGTCTCTTGGACGTGGAGGACGGAAATGGCACAAGCCCGGGGTAAGAAATTTCATCAACGCCGCTTGCATGGCGGCCATTTGCTCGGCTTGACTTTCCATTTGTTGTTGATTGGCCCGTACTTGTGCTTCAAGGTCAAGTCGGGCGGCTCGCTCATGTTCTCGTTCATTCGCAAGTGCACTCAATTGCTCTTTCATTTGAGTATTTTCACTTGCGAATTGAGTGTAATCAGTAGGATTGTAGGAGAAAGATGCGCGTGCACTTTTGTTGCAAGGTGGATCATACCACACTTCTTTCCCCTTGTCTCCCATCCCGAACAGCCTCGACTTCTTATCGAATCCATCTGCAGCTTTATAGTATGCATGGAACTCGTCTGGGGTCTCGCCAGTTGGCGTTGGCTGACTCATCTCTTCGGTGTAAGCTTCTTGAACCAACAAAAAACATTCTATAATTAAAAACATTAAGTGATAAAAACAAAACAAAGCTAATAAATAATATTAAAGTTGGATATAAAAAAAACTCCTTAATTAGTAATAACTAGACAAACTTACGTTTGTCTTAGCAGCTCTAGGATTAACCCACTCGCCCTTCTTGTTTTTCTTTGTTTTCTCAAACAACTTCTACGGCGTAGGATCAACCTGAAAGTAGTATAAAAACATTAAGTGATATATCGGCAATATTAATCCTTCATAATATGCAATTTGTGAAGTAAAAAATAAAGAACTTACCAATTCTTAATACGCATCGGAACAACTCTTCCGGCCTAGAGTATGGGTGCCCAAAGCTTTCTCGCCACCCGACCGTCTATTTACCTTATTTATGTTGGACTTCTTGACAAATTCGGGATCGCTTTCGGGCCTTTTTTTAATGGTTTCCCATCAAGTTTCAGGCACCCAATCCGGCCTTTTTTTGTTATATTTGAGGCCACCAACAAGTGAGGTAATCCGCCTCGTCACCTGTTTCTGCCATTCGGGCTTTGGGTCGTAGTTCGGATCGACCGAGTTCACATGATACTATTTCATCATAAACAACTTGTTAGTAATTGCTGAAATTGTACATCTACACGTTTTGAATGAAAACAATTACTTTTTAGTAATAGATAGAACCATAATAAAATATACCTGAAAGTATTCCCACACCCGCCTACGCTGGTAATGGCTCACTCCACTCCATTTGGTGAGGTACTCCCGGCCGATGGTAATAATGAAAGACCAAGTAACGTATTGCTTGATCGGCTTGTCATCCCACCTGAAAAAGATACATATTAGAACGAACACGATAATAAAAGTTATAATAAAAGTTAGCGTAAAATTTATAATAAAATAAAGTTAGTGATAATAAAAGTTTTCTATATATTAGACACTTACCAATGGCCTATGTCAGGATTGCGAGACAGAATAACCCGCGTCCCCTCCTGCTGCGTAGTCGGCATCGTAACCTGCTCCTGCTCCTGCTCGTGGTCATCCGAGGCAGCCTCCTCCTCGTTCTTCTCCTCATCAGCAGGACGAGATCGACTAGTGT
Source organism: Heliosperma pusillum (assembly GCA_022085475.1). NCBI lineage: Eukaryota > Viridiplantae > Streptophyta > Magnoliopsida > Caryophyllales > Caryophyllaceae > Heliosperma > Heliosperma pusillum. Next base: position 17,425 of record JAIUZE010003953.1, read on the forward strand.
TACCTATGATTCGTCTTATAAACCCACCTGCCATAAGTAAAAGCTATATAAAATGGAAATTGTTAGGTAGTTCAATATATAAAAACCGTGAGCAAACTTTTTGAATTACAATGCAAAGTTTCAAATTTGATTATAATTGTATTTTGACAAATAGATTACAACTAGTGACCCTCACTATCACTATCACTACAAATCAAAAAAGTTTCATCATCTGAAAAAGGTATTCCGACTTCTTCCTCATCTTCCTCATTTTGTACTTCTTGAATTTCTTCATCTTCATCATCTTTTTCTTTTTCTTCACCGATGTCCTTGTCATACTCCCCTTCACCCCTTTCAACAAGCACTTCATATTCATCCTCAATTTGTGTCTCTTCCACCAAAATTGGTGAAATTGACCGACTATTGACAACCACATCTTCTTGGAAGAAAATTTCGTCAACAGGAGCATCAACATGCG
>JAIUZE010003955.1:0-15007 GCA_022085475.1 Heliosperma pusillum
ATGGGCAGACAGAAGTCACTAACAGGACACTAGGAAAGATCTTGAGGAGCATTGTTTCTAAGTCCTTGAAAGATTGGGACCTCAGGCTAGCACAAGCTGAGTTTGCCTTCAACAGAGCTCCCTCCAGCAGCACAGGTAAAAGCCCTTTTGAAACATTTTATGGTACTAATCCTCTCATGCCTACAAATCTGGCCCCAGTCAAAGGAAGCAAAGCAAACTATGATGCAAAGAAAAGAGTTGAACAAATGATACAGATTCATGAGCAAGTCAAGAAGCAGATTGAAAAGTCCAATGAGTTGTACAAGGCTAGGTCCAAAGGGCCTAAGAAAGCAAGGGAGTTCAAAGCAGGGGATCTTATATGGTTGCATTTAAGAAAAGAGAGGTTTCCAGATAAGAGGAGAAACAACCTCATGCTAAGAGCTGATGGACCATTTGAAATATTGAAGAAGCTAGGCCCAAATGCTTACAAGGTGGATCTACTAGGAAGCTATGGTGTCCATGGTACTTTCAATGTTGGAGACCTGAGCCCCTACCATGGTGAATCAGATGATGAAGGTGATGAAGATTTGAGGGCAAATCCTTTTCAAGAAAGTGAGGTTGCAACAGGAGTATATGACCAAGACAAGACACAAGCTCAAGACAAGACTCAACATCAAGACAACAACACCATTCAAGACAACAACATCCATTCAGACAACACCATGACCAGTTATGACAATGTCCTATTCAGTCCAAGCAACAACCACTTCAGGCCTGCTAAGACAACACCACCCAGAACAAAGCCTAGCCATCCACTTCCCAAGACTAAGCCACAACAACACACAGCCAACAGCAAAACAAACCCAACACAACAAAAACAACTCTCAGCCAAAAACAGCCTATCACAGTCTTTCTAAACAGGGTCCATGGGGGTCCCACACATTCAAACAAGCCTAACCAACCATCAACTTTAGTCCTTGGGAAGGTCCTCTATAACTTTTCCCAGGACTTCTCTTCCAGGAAATGCACACACAAAAAGTTAGTCTAGGGACAACTTCAAACTATCCAAATTTCAGTCCTTTTTGCAGTAGTTAACATGTCACTATCAAACTTTCCTGTTTTGATCAAACAAGCTCGAGGGCCTTTTAGCAGGACCTTTGGCATCCATTCACTTCAGTTGAGCTCGAGAATCAAGCTTAGAAGTCCACTCCTCCACCAGTTTCAACCTAAACAACCCAATTAAGGCAGATTGTCCCATTAGAACTGCTTTTCTACTTTATTGCTTTATGCTGAACAATGTAGCTGTTATTTCTGTTTCTTTTGCAAGCCAATTGTGGCCCTAGGATTTATTGAACGAGTAGGATGTAATCTCCTTGCCTATATAAGGCCATTTCCTAATGAATGAAAGACAGATTGGAAAAAAAACATAAAGCTGAAACCTTGTTTCTGTTACATCTCTTGGCTGTGTGCTTAAGACAACTTCCTTTGCTTTGTGCTTGGAAGTGAGCTTGGGTCCTTAGCTGTGTGTTGGGATCAAAGTTCAACCCTCAATCATTGGCTTTGTGCTTTGGTTAAGGTTTTATCTTTGTTCTTTAGCAGTCAGTTCAATTAGAAACAGAGTATTTGCAAAGTGTCTTTCCTTAGTTCAAATTATCATTATTTAGTTTGTCTTTATAAATAATTTCAGTGCAAATTGGTTATCAGAGCTTTGGTTTGTGAGTTCATCTACCTAACTACATTAAAAACACAAAATACAACCATGAGTGAAGAGAGAATCACAGGTCTTGAAAACACAGTTCAAGGTCTTGTCAAAACGGTAATGGAGGTCTCTAGATCTGTCAATGAACTCCTTGAGGGCCAACAGAACAATGATACAAGGGGAGGCAGAGGTCGAGGGAGAGGAGCACCTTTCCCACAAGGTGGAGGAAGGAGGAGACAACCGGTAGATCAGTTTGAAATGTCAGATTCAGATGGCTCAGATCACAGTCTTCTCAGACACCAAGACAAAGACATAAAGGTAGAGATCCCTGACTTTCTAGGTAGCTTGAACCCTGATGATTTCCTAGATTGGCTAAGGTCTGTAGAAAGAGTCTTTGATTTTAAAGGATACACTGATAGAAAGGCTTTTAAGGTTGCTATCATGAAACTAAAAGGCTATGCCTCACTATGGTATGAAAACATGAAAACCTTGAGGGTTAGGGAAGGGAAAAAACCTGTTAAGTCATGGCTCAAGCTGAAAAAGAAAATGAGGGCTAAGTTTGTCTCTAGGGACTACACTCAGGATATGTTCATTAAGCTTACTCACCTAAAGCAAGACCAAAGACCTGTAGAGTCTTATCTAAGGGACTTTGAACAACTCACACTGCAATGTGAGGTTGTTGAGAAGTCTGAGCAAAAGATAGCAAGGTTCTTAGAAGGTTTGGATGAGAGGATAGCTAGTAAAGTCAGGCTACAAAATATATAATCCTTTGAGGAAGCTGTCAACTTGTCTTTGAGGGTAGAAAAGTTGGGGAAGGGAAAGGCCAGTGCTTCTAAGACACCTGCTAGAACCCCCACCTTCAAACCTTTTGTAGGAGTCAAGATAGGAGAACCTGTGGTTCCTATTAAGACCCCTTTCAACCCTGATAAAAGCAAGGCTATTGAGGCAGGCCAAAGGAAGACTACTCCTCTCAAAAAGTGCTTTCAATGTCAAGGGTATGGACATTTTGCTAGAGAATGTCCATCTAAAAGGGCTCTGAGTACCCTAGAAGTAATCCATTGGGGAGATGCTGAAGTGTTGGTCTGTGATGATGAGATGGAGGAGCCTGAGGTAGAGGCTAGTGAGGAGTTGATAGAGCCTGATGCAGGGTTAAATTTGGTAACATGGAGGGTAATGCATACTCAACCCCAACCTTTGGAAGAGGATCAAAGACACCAGATCTTTAGGACCAGATGTACCATCAAGGGTAGAGTATGTAACCTCATTATTGATGGTGGAAGCTGCACCAATGTGGCCTCCAAAACACTGATAGACAAGCTAGCTCTACCCACCAAGGACCACCCCCTACCTTACAAACTCAGATGGCTAAACAAAGGGGCTGAGATCAAGGTGGATAAACAATGTGTTGTACCTTTCTCAATTGGTAAAGGGTATGTGGATGAAAGTCTTTGTGATGTTCTGCCTATGGATGCATGTCACCTCTTGCTTGGGAGGCCATGGGAGTTTGATAGGGATGCCATTCACCATGGGAGGGACAACACCTACACTTTTAAGTATGGGAAGAAGAAAATCACCCTGGCACCTTTACCACCTGCTTTAAAGGTCAACCCAAACCCTATGAGTGAGGCTTCCAAGGAAGTCATGTTGATAAGTGAATCAGAACTAGTACAAGAGCTAAGTGAGTTACAACCTGTGTACATATTACTTGCCAAGGAGACTGGGATGAGCATGATTGATATCCCTGAAGAGGTCAAGTCTATCCTAGAAAGTTATGGTGATGTCTTTCCTACTGAGCTCCCTAGTGGATTGCCACCACTTAAGGGAATAGAACACCACATTGACCTAGTGCCTGGAGCTATCCTACCCAACAAGCCAGCTTACAGGAGTGATCCTAAGGCTACACAAGAGCTCCAACTTCAAGTAGGTGAGCTGCTCAACAAGGGCTATGTCAGGGAATCCCTCAGCCCTTGTGATGTACCAGCCTTGCTTGTGCCAAAGAAGGATGGGACTTGGCGTATGTGCATTGACAGTAGGGCCATCAACAACATTACCATCAAGTATAGGTTCCCCATACCTAGACTTAATGATATTCTGGATGAGTTAAGTGGGGCTCAAGTATTCACTAAGATTGATCTAAGGCAGGGCTACCACCAAGTGAAGATAAGAGCAGGGGATGAATGGAAGACAGCTTTCAAGACTAAACATGGGCTCTATGAATGGTTGGTGATGCCTTTTGGGTTGTCTAATGCCCCTAGTACCTTCATGAGGTTGATGACAGAGGTCCTAAGGCCCTACTTAGGCACGTGTGTGGTGGTTTACTTTGATGACATTCTTATTTACAGTTCAACTAGGGGAGAACATTTGCAGCATCTGAAGTTGTTGTTTGAGGTCTTAAGAGAGAACAAGTTGTATGGTAAACTAGAGAAGTGCACCTTCATGCAGCCTGAGGTTTACTTCCTTGGGTTTATCATCTCTAAGAAAGGAGTAGCAGTTGATCCTGAGAAGGTGCAAGCAATCAAGGAATGGCCCATTCCCCAAACTGTTACTGATGTTAGAAGTTTCCATGGGTTGGCATCTTTCTATAGGAGGTTCATACAAGGGTTTAGTTCAATCATGGCCCCTATTACTGAGTGCATGAAGAAGGGAGAGTTCAAGTGGAATGAGAAGGCTGAAAGGTCCTTCAACCTGATCAAAGAGCTGTTGTGTAAGTCTCCAATATTGGTTCTACCAGATTTTAACAAACTCTTTGAGGTAGAGTGTGATGCCAGTGGCCTTGGCATAGGAGTTGTGCTTACTCAAGAGAAGAAACCAGTTGCATACTTCAGTGAGAAGCTAAATGGAGCCAAGCTTAATTACTCCACATATGACAAAGAATTTTATGCCATTGTGAGAGCATTGAACCATTGGGGACACTACTTGAAGCCTAAGCCTTTTGTGCTTCATTCTGATCATGTGGCTCTCAAATACATCAATGGACAGCACAAACTCAACCCCAGGCATGCCAAATGGGTAGAATTCTTGCAATCCTTCTCATTCTCCAGCAAATACATAGAGGGTAAGAACAATGTTGTAGCTGATGCATTGTCTAGAAGATCTGTGATGTTGACCTTCATGGAACAAAGGGTGTTGGGGTTTGAATTTATGAAAGAGCTCTATCAAGAAGACCCAGACTTCAAACATGAATGGGAGGTGTATCAGGAAGGACAAGTCAAGAAAGGGAGCAAGTACACAGCTCAGGAAGGCTACTTGTTCTATGGAAACAAACTATGTGTGCCTAAAGGACCTTATAGGGGACTACTGGTCAAAGAGGTTCACTCCAATGGCCTTGCTGGTCACTTTGGGGTGCAGAAGACCTATGACATATTGCAAGATCAGTTCTACTGGCCTAAGATGCTCAGTGATGTGCAAGATGCCCTCAAGAGATGCAGGTCTTGTCAACTAGCCAAGGCACACTTTCAAGCAGGCCCTTACACACCACTTCCAGTACCAAACAAGCCATGGGAAGACCTCAGTATGGACTTCATTGTAGCCTTACCTAGAACTCAAAGGGGAAAAGATTCAATCATGGTGGTTGTAGATAGGTTCAGCAAGATGGCCCATTTCATTGCTTGTAAGAAGACTGAGGATGCTTTGGGGGTAGCTGAACTATACTTTAGGGAGGTTGTCAAGTTACATGGGGTCCCTAGAAGCATTGTCTCAGATAGAGACACAAAGTTCATGAGTCACTTCTGGAGAACCTTGTGGAAGCTATTGAAGACCAGGCTCTTGTTTAGTACTTCTCACCATCCCCAAACTGATGGGCAGACAGAAGTCACTAACAGGACACTAGGAAAGATCTTAAGGAGCATTGTTTCTAAGTCATTAAAAGATTGGGACCTCAGGCTAGCACAAGCTGAGTTTGCCTTCAACAGAGCTCCCTCCAGCAGCACAAATAAAAGTCCTTTTGAAACAGTTTATGGAACTAATCCTCTCATGCCTACAGACCTAGCACCAGTCAAAGGAAGCAAAGCAAGCTATGATGCAAAGAAAAGAGTTGAGCAAATGATACAGATTCATGAGCAAGTCAAGAAGCAGATTGAAAGGTCCAATGAGTTGTACAAGGCTAGGTCCAAAGGGCCTAAGAAAGCAAGGGAGTTCAAGGCAGGGGATCTTGTATGGTTGCATTTAAGAAAAGAGAGATTTCCAGACAAGAGGAGAAACAAGCTCATGCCAAGAGCTGATGGACCATTTGAGATATTGGAGAAGATAGGCACAAATGCTTACAAGGTGGATCTACCAGGAAGCTATGGTGTACATGGTACTTTCAATGTTGGAGACCTGAGCCCCTACCATGGTGAATCAGATGATGAAGGTGATGAAGATTTGAGGGCAAATCCTTTTCAAGAAAGGGAGGTTGCAACAGGAGTATATGACCAAGACAAGACACAAGCTCAAGACAAGACTCAACATCAAGACAACAACACCATTCAAGACAACAACATCCATTCAGACAACACCATGACCAGTTATGACAATGTCCTATTCAGTCCAAGCAACAACCACTTCAGTCCTGCTAAGACAACACCACACCAACCAGAACAAAGCCTAGCCATCCACTTCCCAAGACTAAGCCACAACAACACACAGCCAACAGCAAAACAAACCCAACACAACAAAAACAACTCTCAGCCAAAAACAGCCTATCACAGTCTTTCTAAACAGGGTCCATGGGGGTCCCACACATTCAAACAAGCCTAACCAACCATCAACCTTAGTCCTTGGGAAGGTCCTCTACAACTTTGCCCAGGACTTCTCTTCCAGGAAATGCACACACAAAAAGTTAGTCTAGGGACAACTTCAAACTATCCAAATTTCAGTCCTTTTTGCAGTAGTTAACATGTCACTATCAAACTTTCCTGTTTTGATCAAACAAGCTCGAGGGCCTTTTAGCAGGACCTTTGGCATCCATCCCACTTCAGTTGAGCTCGAGAATCAAGCTTAGAAGTCCACTCCTCCACCAGTTTCAACCTAAACAACCCAATTAAGGCAGATTGTCCCATTAGAACTGCTTTTCTACTTTATTGCTTTATGCTGAACAATGTAGCTGTTATTTCTGTTTCTTTTGCAAGCCAATTGTGGCCCTAGGATTTATTGAATGAGTAGGATGTAATCTCCTTGCCTATATAAGGCCATTTCCTAATGAATGAAAGACAGATTGGAAAAAAAACATAAAACTGAAACCTTGTTTCTGTTACATCTCTTGGATGTGTGCTTGAGACAACTTCCTTTGCTTTGTGCTTGGAAGTGAGCTTGGGTCCTTAGCTGTGTGTTGGGATCAAAGTTCAACCCTCAATCATTGGCTTTGTGCTTTGGTTAAGGTTCTATCTTTGTTCTTTAGCAGTCAGTTCAAACAGAAACAGAGTATTTGCAAAGTGTCTGTCCTTAGTTCAAATTATCATTATTTAGTTTGTCTTTCTAAATAATTTCAGTGCAAATTGGTTATCAGAGCTTTGGTTTGTGAGTTCATCTACCTAACTACATTAAAAACACAAAATACAACCATGAGTGAAGAGAGAATCACAGGTCTTGAAAACATAGTTCAAGGTCTTGTCAGAACTGTAATGGAGGTCTCTAGATCTGTCAATGAACTCCTTGAGGGCCAACAGAACAATGATACAAGGGGAGGCAGAGGTCGAGGAAGAGGAGCACCTTTCCCACAAGGTGGAGGAAGGAGGAGACAACCTGTAGATCAGTTTGAAATGTCAGATTCAGATGGCTCAGATCACAGTCTTCTCAGACACCAAGACAAAGACATAAAGGTAGAGATCCCTGACTTTCTAGGTAGCTTGAACCCTGATGATTTCCTAGATTGGCTAAGGTCTGTAGAAAGAGTCTTTGAGTTTAAAGGATACACTGATAGAAAGGCTTTTAAGGTTGCTATCATGAAACTAAAAGGCTATGCCTCACTGTGGTATGAAAACATGAAAACCTTGAGGGTTAGGGAAGGGAAAGAACCTGTAAAGTCATGGCTCAAACTGAAAAAGAAAATGAGAGCTAAGTTTGTCTCTAGGGACTACACTCAGGACATGTTCATTAAACTTACTCACCTAAAGCAAGACCAAAGACCTGTAGAGTCCTACCTAAGAGACTTTGAACAACTTACATTGCAATGTGAGGTTGTTGAGAAATCTGAACAAAAGATAGCAAGGTTCTTAGAAGGTTTGGATGAAAGGATAGCTAGCAAAGTTAGGCTACAAAATATATACTCCTTTGAGGAAGCTGTCAACTTGTCCTTAAGGGTAGAAAAATTGGGGAAGGGAAAGGCCAGTGCTTCTAAAACACCTGCTAGAACCCCCACCTTCAAACCCTTTGTAGGAGTCAAGATAGGAGAACCTGTGGTTCCTATTAAGACCCCTTTCAACCCTGATAAAAGCAAGGCTATTGAGGCAGGCCAAAGGAAGACTACTCCTCTCAAAAAGTGCTTTCAATGTCAAGGGTATGGACATTTTGCTAGAGAATGTCCATCTAAAAGGGCTCTGAGTACCCTAGAAGTAATCCATTGGGGAGATGATGAAGTGTTGGTCTGTGATGATGAGATGGAAGAGCCTGAGGTAGAGGCTAGTGAGGAGTTGATAGAGCCTGATGCAGGGTTAAGTTTGGTAACATGGAGGGTAATGCATACTCAACCCCAACCTTTGGAAGAGGATCAAAGACACCAGATCTTTAGGACCAGATGTACCATCAAGGGTAGAGTATGTAACCTCATTATTGATGGTGGAAGCTGCACTAATGTGGCCTCCAAAACACTGATAGACAAGCTAGCTCTACCCACCAAGGACCACCCCCTACCTTACAAACTCAGATGGCTAAACAAAGGGGCTGAGATCAAGGTGGATAAACAATGTGTTGTGCCTTTCTCAATTGGTAAAGGGTATGTGGATGAGAGTCTTTGTGATGTTCTACCTATGGATGCATGTCACCTTTTGCTTGGGAGACCATGGGAGTTTGATAGGGATGCCATACACCATGGGAGGGACAACACCTACACTTTTAAGTATGGGAAGAAGAAAATCACCCTGGCACCTCTACCACCTGCTTTAAAGATCAACCCAAACCCCATGAGTGAGGCTTCCAAGGAAGTCATGCTGATAAGTGAATCAGAACTAGTACAAGAGTTAAGTGAGCTACAACCTGTATACATATTACTTGCCAAGGAGACTGGGATGAGCATCATTGATATCCCTGAAGAGGTCAAATCTATCCTAGAAAGTTATGGTGATGTCTTTCCTACTGAGCTCCCTAGTGGATTGCCACCACTTAGAGGAATAGAACACCACATTGACCTAGTGCCTGGAGCTATCCTACCCAACAAGCCAGCTTACAGGAGTGATCCTAAGGCTACACAAGAGCTCCAACTTCAAGTAGGTGAGCTGCTCAACAAGGGCTATGTCAGAGAATCCCTCAGTCCTTGTGATGTACCAGCCTTGCTTGTGCCAAAGAAGGATGGGACTTGGCGTATGTGCATTGACAGTAGAGCCATCAACAACATTACCATCAAGTATAGGTTCCCCATACCTAGACTTAATGATATTCTGGACGAGTTAAGTGGGGCTCAAGTATTCACTAAGATTGATCTAAGGCAGGGCTATTACCAAGTGAGGATAAGAGTAGGGGATGAATGGAAGACAGCTTTCAAGACTAAACATGGGCTCTATGAATGGTTGGTGATGCCTTTTGGGTTGTCTAATGCCCCTAGTACCTTCATGAGGTTGATGACAGAGGTCCTAAGGCCCTACTTAGGCAAGTGTGTGGTGGTTTACTTTGATGACATTCTTATTTACAGTTCAACTAGGGGAGAACATTTGCAGCATCTGAAGTTGTTGTTTGAGGTCTTAAGAGAGAACAAGTTGTATGGCAAACTAGAGAAGTGCACCTTCATGCAGCCTGAGGTTTACTTCCTTGGGTTCATCATCTCTAAGAAAGGAGTAGCAGTTGATCCTGAGAAGGTGAAAGCAATCAAGGAATGGCCCCTTCCTCAAACTGTTACTGATGTTAGAAGTTTTCATGGGTTAGCATCTTTCTATAGGAGGTTCATACAAGGGTTTAGTTCAATCATGGCCCCTATTACTGAGTGCATGAAGAAGGGAGAGTTCAAATGGAATGAGAAGGCTTAAAGGTCCTTCAATCTGATCAAGGAGCTATTATGTAAATCTCCAATATTGGTTCTACCAGATTTTAACAAACTCTTTGAGGTAGAGTGTGATGCCAGTGGCCTTGGCATAGGAGTTGTGCTTACTCAAGAGAAGAAACCAGTTGCATACTTCAGTGAGAAGCTAAATGGAGCCAAGCTTAATTACTCCACATATGACAAAGAATTTTATGCCATTGTGAGAGCATTGAACCACTGGGGACACTACTTGAAGCCTAAGCCTTTTGTGCTTCATTCTGATCATGTGGCTCTCAAATACATCAATGGACAGCACAAACTCAACCCCAGGCATGCCAAATGGGTAGAATTCTTGCAATCCTTCTCATTCTCCAGCAAATACATAGAGGGTAAGAACAATGTTGTAGCTGATGCATTGTCTAGAAGATCTGTGATGTTGACCTTCATGGAACAAAGGGTGTTGGGGTTTGAATTTATGAAAGAGCTCTATCAAGAAGACCCAGACTTCAAACATGAATGGGAGGTGTATCAGGAAGGACAAGTCAAGAAAGGGAGCAAGTACACAGCTCAGGAAGGCTACTTGTTCTATGGAAACAAACTATGTGTGCCTAAAGGACCTTATAGGGGACTACTGGTCAAAGAGGTTCACTCCAATGGCCTGGCTGGTCACTTTGGGGTGCAGAAGACCTATGACATATTGCAAGATCAGTTCTACTGGCCTAAGATGCTCAGTGATGTGCAAGATGCCCTCAAGAGATGCAGGTCTTGTCAACTAGCCAAGGCACACTTTCAAGCAGGCCCTTACACACCACTTCCAGTACCAAACAAGCCATGGGAAGACCTCAGTATGGACTTCATTGTAGCCTTACCTAGAACTCAAAGGGGAAAGGATTCAATCATGGTGGTTGTAGATAGGTTCAGCAAGATGGCCCATTTCATTGCTTGTAAGAAGACTGAGGATGCTTTGGGGGTAGCTGAACTATACTTTAGGGAGGTTGTCAAGTTACATGGGGTCCCTAGAAGCATTGTCTCAGATAGAGACACAAAGTTCATGAGTCACTTCTGGAGAACCTTGTGGAAGCTATTGAAGACCAGGCTCTTGTTTAGTACTTCTCACCATCCCCAAACTGATGGGCAGACAGAAGTCACTAACAGGACACTAGGAAAGATCTTAAGGAGCATTGTTTCTAAGTCATTAAAAGATTGGGACCTCAGGCTAGCACAAGCTGAGTTTGCCTTCAACAGAGCTCCCTCCAGCAGCACAGGTAAAAGTCCTTTTGAAACAGTTTATGGAACTAATCCTCTCATGCCTACAGACCTAGCACCAGTCAAAGGAAGCAAAGCAAGCTATGATGCAAAGAAAAGAGTTGAGCAAATGATACAGATTCATGAGCAAGTCAAGAAGCAGATTGAAAGGTCCAATGAGTTGTACAAGGCTAGGTCCAAAGGGCCTAAGAAAGCAAGGGAGTTCAAGGCAGGGGATCTTGTATGGTTGCATTTAAGAAAAGAGAGATTTCCAGACAAGAGGAGAAACAAGCTCATGCCAAGAGCTGATGGACCATTTGAGATATTGGAGAAGATAGGCACAAATGCTTACAAGGTGGATCTACCAGGAAGCTATGGTGTACATGGTACTTTCAATGTTGGAGACCTGAGCCCCTACCATGGTGAATCAGATGATGAAGGTGATGAAGATTTGAGGGCAAATCCTTTTCAAGAAAGGGAGGTTGCAACAGGAGTATATGACCAAGACAAGACACAAACTCAAGACAAGACTCAACATCAAGACAACAACACCATTCAAGACAACAACATCCATTCAGACAACACCATGACCAGTTATGACAATGTCCTATTCAGTCCAAGCAACAACCACTTCAGTCCTGCTAAGACAACACCACACCAACCAGAACAAAGCCTAGCCATCCACTTCCCAAGATTAAGCCACAACAACACACAGCCAACAGCAAAACAAACCCAACACAACAAGAACAACTCTCAGCCAAAAACAGCCTATCACAGTCTTTCTAAACAGGGTCCATGGGGGTCCCACACATTCAAACAAGCCTAACCAACCATCAACCTTAGTCCTTGGGAAGGTCCTCTACAACTTTGCCCAGGACTTCTCTTCCAGGAAATGCACACACAAAAAGTTAGTCTAGGGACAACTTCAAACTATCCCAATTTCAGTCCTTTTTGCAGTAGTTAACATGTCACTATCAAACTTTCCTGTTTTGATCAAACAAGCTCGAGGGCCTTTTAGCAGGACCTTTGGCATCTATCCCACTTCAGTTGAGCTCAAGAATCAAGCTTGTAAGTCCACTCCTCCACCAGTTCAACCTAAACAACCAAATTAAGGCAGATTGTCCCATTAGAACTGCTTTTTCTACTTTATTGCTTTATTCTGAACAATGTAGCTGTTATTTCTGTTTCTTTTGTAAGCCAATTGTGGCCCTAGGATGTATTGAACGAGTAGGATGTAATCTCCTTGCCTATATAAGGCCATTTCCTAATGAATGAAAGACAGATTTGAAGTAAAACATAAAACTGAAACCTTGTTTCTGTTACATCTCTTGGCTGTGTGCTTGAGACAACTTCCTTTGCTTTGTGCTTGGAAGTGAGCTTGGGTCCTTAGCTGTGTGCTGGGATCAAAGTTCAACCCTCAATCATTGGCTTTTTGCTTTGGTTAAGGTTGGTTAAGGTTCTATCCTTGTTCTTTAACAATCAGTTCAAACAGAAACAGAGTATTTGCAAAGTGTCTGTCCTTAGTTCAAATTGTCATTGTTTAGCTTGTCTTTCTAAATAATTTCAGTGCAAATTGGTTATCAGAGCTTTGGTTTGTGAGTTCATCTACCTAACTACATTAAAAATACAAAATCCAACCATGAGTGAAGAGAGAATCACAGGTCTTGAAAACACAGTTCAAGGTCTTGTCAGAACTGTAATGGAGGTCTCTAGATCTGTCAATGAACTCCTTGAGGGCCAACAGAACAATGATACAAGGGGAAGCAGAGGTCGAGGAAGAGGAGCACCTTTCCCACAAGGTGGAGGAAGAAGGAGACAACCTGTAGATCAGTTTGAAATGTCAGATTCAGATGGCTCAGATCACAGTCTTCTTAGACACCAAGACAAAGACATAAAGGTAGAGATCCCTGACTTTCTAGGTAGCTTGAACCCTGATGATTTCCTAGATTGGCTAAGGTCTGTAGAAAGAGTCTTTGAGTTTAAAGGATACACTGATAGAAAGGCTTTTAAGGTTGCTATCATGAAACTAAAAGGCTATGCCTCACTGTGGTATGAAAACATGAAAACCTTGAGGGTTAGGGAAGGGGAAGAACCTGTAAAGTCATGGCTCAAACTGAAAAAGAAAATGAGAGCTAAGTTTGTCTCTAGGGACTACACTCAAGACATGTTCATTAAGCTTACTCACCTAAAGCAAGACCAGAGACCTTTAGAGTCTTACCTAAGAGACTTTGAACAACTCACTTTGCAATGTGAGGTTGTTGAGAAATCTGCACAAAAGATAGCAAGGTTCTTAGAGGGGTTGGATGAAAGGATAGCTAGCAAAGTCAGGCTACAAAACATATACTCCTTTGAGGAAGCTGTCAACTTGTCTTTAAGGTTAGAAAAATTGGGAAAAGGAAAGGCCAGTGCTTCTAAGACACCTTCCAGAACCCCCACCTTCAAACCTTTTGTAGGAGTTAAGATAGGAGAACCTGTGGTTCCTGTTAAGACCCCTTTCAACCTTGATAAAGGCAAGGCTGTTGAGGCAGGCCAAAGGAAGACTACCCCTCTCAAAAAGTGCTTTCAATGTCAAGGGTATGGCCATTTTGCTAGAGAATGTCCATCTAAAAGGGCTCTGAGCACCCTTGAAGTAATCCATTGGGGAGATGATGAAGTGTTGGTCTGTGATGATGAGTTGGAAGAGCCTGAGGTAGAGGCTAGTGAGGAGTTGATAGAGCCTGATGCAGGGTTAAGTTTGGTAACATGGAGGGTAATGCATACTCAACCCCAACCTTTGGAAGAGGATCAAAGACACCAGATCCTTAGGACCAGATGTACCATCAAGGGTAGAGTATGTAACCTTATTATTGATGGTGGAAGCTGCACTAATGTGGCCTCCAAAACACTGATAGACAAGCTAGCTCTACCCACCAAGGCCCACCCCCTACCTTACAAACTCAGATGGCTAAACAAAGGGGCTGAGATCAAGGTGGATAAACAATGTGTTGTACCTTTCTCAATTGGTAAAGGGTATGTGGATGAGTGTCTTTGTGATGTTCTACCTATGGATGCATGTCACCTTCTGCTAGGGATACCATGGGAGTTTGATAGGGATGCCATACACCATGGGAGGGACAACACCTACACCTTTAAGTATGGGAAGAAGAAGATCACCCTAGCACCTTTACCACCTGCTTTAAAGATCAACCCAAACCCCATGAGTGAGGCTTCCAAGGAAGTCATGTTGATAAGTGAATCAGAAATAGCACAAGAGCTAAGTGAGCTACAACCTGTATACATATTGCTAGTTAAAGAGACTGGGATGAGTATCATTGATATCCCTGAAGAGGTCAAATCTATCCTAGAAAGTTATGGTGATGTCTTCCCTACTGAGCTTCCTAGTGGACTGCCACCACTTAGAGGGATAGAGCACCACATTGACCTAGTGCCTGGAGCTATCTTACCCAACAAGCCAGCCTACAGGAGTGACCCTAAGGCTACACAAGGGCTCCAACTTCAAGTAGGTGAACTACTCAACAAGGGCTATGTCAGAGAGTCCCTCAGTCCTTGTGCTGTACCAGCCTTGCTTGTGCCAAAGAAGGATGGGACTTGGCGTATGTGTATTGACAGTAGAGCCATCAACAACATTACCATCAAGTATAGGTTTCCCATACCTAGACTTAATGATATTCTGGATGAGCTAAGTGGGGCTCAAGTGTTCACTAAGATTGATCTGAGGCAGGGCTACCACCAAGTGAGGATAAGAGTAGGGGATGAATGGAAGACAACTTTCAAGACTAAACATGGGCTCTATGAATGGTTGGTGATGCCTTTTGGGTTGTCTAATGCCCCTAGTACCTTCATGAGGTTGATGACAGAAGTCCTAATGCCTTACTTAGGCAAATGTGTAGTGGTTTACTTTGATGACATTCTTATTTACAGTTCAACTAAGGGAGAAC
>JAIUZE010003956.1:0-25288 GCA_022085475.1 Heliosperma pusillum
ACTAAATTTTAATACTTTGTTTATCCGAATTGGTTGAAAGAAAGGTTGAACCCAATTCAAGTGAACATGACGAACTTAGTATTTTGTCCCTAGTCACTCAATGAGGTGACGTCTCGAAATGACTAGATTGTAAGTCGATCGATGGTTGGTTCAGCACCATGGGGTCATGGAGATGACTGGTCGTTTACATAGACAGACTGTATGAAACTCTGTCGGACAGTGACATTGTAGAGACCCTTAAATCAATTATTTGATGCCTGGTCGTGGCAGGGTCTTCTATCTTATTCCTATAAGTCGATTATTTTGACTGGCGACCGTCTATCTGAGTCGGTGCAGTTTCCGATTGGTTTTGGTTGATGTTCTAGGTCGTGCCGTAAAAGAAGGCCGATGGACTTCTTCTGGATCATGGTGATCTGCATCATACAGAGTAGATGGATCAACAGGAATTGTCCACCCACGTTGGGTAAAAACTTCTTTAGGCCACTCGAGGAGTAGTTAGTGTAAATGCGTGGCCACGCTCGGAAAGAGATCTATGGTAGATTTTCCGGTCAGACAGTTACTCTCCCTAGCGAGAAAAACCACTCTAGATATTGTCAATCGCAAGTGCGACCTGGAAGACACCTTGCGTTGAGTGGGAGATGTGATAAAGAGACAAGAGAATCGGTGACGCACACTTGTGTCAGACAAGTGGGAGATTGTTGGAGTAGGTGTCCTCCACAATATTGCGCCACATAATAAATCTTATTAAGGAATATAATTGGGTATTTTATTTACTATATATCTGATTAGTCCAGTTGATTAC
Source organism: Heliosperma pusillum (assembly GCA_022085475.1). Taxonomy (NCBI): domain Eukaryota; kingdom Viridiplantae; phylum Streptophyta; class Magnoliopsida; order Caryophyllales; family Caryophyllaceae; genus Heliosperma; species Heliosperma pusillum. The sequence goes on from JAIUZE010003956.1 coordinate 803, forward strand.
CTTAAATCAATAACGTTGGCTGACTGGAGTTTACGTTATTGTCGTTTGAACGGCGGTGAATCAACTGATCCCTTTCGGTCCACACCTAAGGATGAAATCCAAATAGTAACTAATTATTTGTATACGATACAGTTAATTAGTACATTACATATATTCGATATGTACGAAGTTAATTATTAGAAATTGAGTTAAGAACTCAAATTCGATTAAGCTTATTTTCAATTATGCGATAATTGACTAATAAATTTATATCTTATTTTAATACGATTAAATAAGATTTAACTTAGCAATTAATCGTTAAATTACTAAATTAGTTGAGGTTTTGAGATAGAGGTAATTAGTTAATTATATTTACAAGGAGTTGTAAAATAAATTAACTAAGCATTGTGGGACCCATTATATATTGATATAATGGTAAAATATTACTTAAAATGTTAAGTACATATTATTTATTTAATTGAGTCATATAATTGTTATATGATCAAATTAACACTTAATTATACAAGATAATTAACCATATGATCAATAAGTATTTGTAAGACAAATATCAAAAATCAAAATGGACCAAACTAAGGCCATTGTGGCCGGTTGGCTTGTAGTTACAAGGTGATGATTTTTGTTCATGTTTACACTACTTAGTTACCTTTTGAAAGTGACATAACAAGTAGTAAACAATCATCACTTGTTCTACAACACTCCACTCTAATGCATGTGAACAAATTAAACAAAATAATAGTCCATTTGTGGACAAAGTAAACCGGCCAAATGGCCTATAAAATTATCAAGTGTTGCTCATTTTTCACTACTTCATTTTGTGCTTTGTTTTCTTACTTCTCTCAAAACCTCATATTCTTACTAAAACTCTCAAACACTAATATTTACTAAGTATTACTAGTGTAGTAATATAGTCATAATATTAGTAGAATAATATCTATCTTATTATCTAGTTAATAATAAGGGTAGATTAGTTGGGTTAATCTTGGTGCAACTTAGAGGAGATCTTCTACTTTGGGGATTATTTGTATTCATCCATATTATTAGCTCAAGAACAACAAGAAGGAGTTCTTGTTGTGCCCTTATATTTTCATATCAATGTGAGGAAATTTCTTCTCTTATATAAATGTCTTTATATTTGCATGCATGTTACATAGATCATTAAATACTAAATTAACAAGTAATTTAGCAACTAATTAGAGGAGTCTAATTAAGGTCTATGGACTTTCAGCAACAACCAAGGCTCTTGATACCGCTTGTAAGTTTCTTAAATTCGTTATTAGACATTTCTAATATCATTTTATGGATAGTTTACTCATTAAACTGTTTAGATCTTATGCATGCAAAAATAATACAAATAAGGAAGAAGAAATTGTTCCTTACATTGATTTGAACGAATTTTGGGCACAAAATAAGACTCCTTCTTACTTTGTTCTTGAGCTTATATGATGAGGATGATTTTCCAAGTTTCAAATTAGAAACTCTCCAATAAGTTGCCCCCAAGACAATCCTTTTTAATCTCTACTAAAATACTACACTAGTATTATAAGTAGTAGCCCTTTAAATATTTCTAATAAGTCTCTTACTACACTTGGTAAATTATTAGAAATTTTATGAACACAAAAGGAACTTCTCAAGTTGCTTCTAGTGTGAGAATATCATTTTAAGAGAGATAAGCATACCAAAATAATATGATCTAGTTAGAGCAATATAAGAGGAAAAATTTCCTCTTATCAAGCAACATGATCGGCTACTACAAGGCATGGGGGAGGGTGAGCATGGCTCACAATTTTCTTCACAATGCAATAGAGTAGAGTCTAGGTTTTTAGGTAGTAATCATATTGTTTCTATTCTTAATAAGAACAACACTCAATTACCTAAAACCTACCCTACAACCCACCACAACCGGTTTTTCCAACATAAAATGGGTGTCCATTTTATTTTTGTAATTTGTCATGTGTCGCACATATGACATGTAACATGTAGCATGTAATTTAGCTTATAAATGTGCATTTAACTAATTTAAATGCAATTTGATAACAAATAAATTAGACTTAACATTTTAAGTCATATTTTATAATTACATGTAAATAAAATGGGTCATCTTATATTTGGTTAATATAATCTACAATAATTTGTAATTATAATCGAACAATTTTGCTTATCTCAAATGTTTCATAAACATTATGCATTCTTAGTAATATAACGATTAAAATTACTAAAATGAAGCTTATTTAATCATATTACAATAACATATTATTCTCACTAATATAAACTTAGTTCAATTTAAGGGATTAATTAATCTGTATTACTATATAATTAATTAGTGTACATGATTAGGGGATTGTCCTTTAGGTGTGACCTCAAGGGATCAACTCATCACCACCTTCATACGACAGTAACGTCAAACTCAATTGAGCCAATCGTTACCGATTTATGTTGACCAGTTGACTATAATATTCATCATCCCTTTGTATTCTTATTATTGAGATTTAATTATGTAATCGCACTATTGTTGAGGACACTCACTCCAACAGATTATACAAGTGGGTTGATAATTTTAGTAATCCGGAGAAAGGTACTAAAGATTATTAATCGAGAATAGTAGACGTAGGTTTCGACTTGTGAAACTGAACCACTTCAAAAAGCACGTGTGTCTTTCTATTTACTTTTCGTTATTTCATTACTAGTACTTACTTTGATTAATTAATTAGTTGATTTTAATCTATAGAATCAAATAATTAATTACATATCATATAAATCGAATAAGTGGGACTAGTTTTTAATACTCAATTCAACCCCCCCCCCCCCCCCATCTTTCGTATTCGATCAATAGACTCTACAAAGCTGCCTCGTTAAAACCTTTCCATGGAAAACCCAGCGGGACAAAACCATAGATAAGGAAAAAGAGTACAATGCGTGTCTACTCCCCCTGATGATTACCTGACTTGACATAACCGGAAATGAATCATGATTTGATGTAATTTCTTGATCGTAGAAAATAATTAATCGTAATTGATAAACTTGATATCTTCAGTTAGTAAAATTCCTTAACAAAATCAATCTTCATATGTCTTTAGAACTCACAATCCGGATGTAGTCATTCATGATGACTCTTGTTCTTCATTTAAGGTAATACTTCCGTAATGGTGATAAAATTTATTCTCAATAAATGACATAACATTATATGTCTGAAAACAATTGTCATCTCAACAATCATGACTATAGCGTATCAATAATACGCTTGTAGTTCTATCTCGTTAAAAATCTTGCTAGAAAAAACCCGTTGGGATAACAAAAAAACCTAGTCGAAGGGGAAAAGAGTGTAGCAATAATCCATATATTGGATCTCTACGGGAGAATCAACCAAATTGTTGGATAATAATAATTTACTTAATACCTTAAGTGATTTTCTTTGCTAAACCATTGGAATGACATTCTCATTTTAGACTTTGACTACATTATTTTTCAATCATTATGGTACTTCTGGACCATAAATTAATTTTAAGTGTTTAGCAATAAATTCATTCAGATCTCAATTCTCATATGCTCAAACTTCAGACTAAGACATCAAATAAACTCTAAAGGAGTTTTGATGTTCCATTTTGGAACTAATTACGATATCTTTCAATCGTATTTTAGAGATTTATATATTTCGCCACGAATTCTCAAAACTCAATTGATCAACCATTAACAAATGATGATCATTCATAAGAGGCTCTTTCAAGGAGATATCCTCGTAGGAGTAAAATACACTTCTCCTTTTAAACATTTATCAAAGTAGAACAATATAATTAATCATGTGCATGCATATGATATGTAAGTAATTCTAAACAACATAGTCTAACAATAACAATAACAATAACAATAACAATAACAATAACAATAACAATAACAATAACAATAACAATAACAATAATAATAATAATAATAATAATAATAATAATAATAATAATAAAAAAAATAATAATAATAATAATAATAATAATAATAAGATAGAACTTAGTTTTGCTATAGCTAAGGGGGTGGGGGCCCAGATAGTCTCTCGGCTCCCCACCAACTTCATGTAAACTTTTCATTTTATTTTAATGAAAGCTGCGCGCATAATATTATTTTTATAATAATAATAATAATAATAATTAATGTATATATTAAAACTAATATGCAATGATGAACTTATGTTTATATGCACATGATGATGACTCCACAATACAAACTGTACAGTTTTCTTTCCAATATTCATAATTTCAATTGGCTCCAGGTCAATGGATGGACTTCATGTCCATGAGCTCATTTATAATCAAAGATTATATACCGACAATCAAAATTGGACTTACATATAAGATCCCCATTTTCTAGTCCATTAAACTCCGCGGGCAAATGCATATCGGTTCCTTAACCATATCGATATAATTTCAACATCTCGCGATATTGTCAGTACTGATTCGTGATATCTGAATATATATATATGGTACAATTCCTCTTCGATATAGGTCATCGATTATCATTCAGATATCTATGTCACTTTAGGGACATACAAATTTATTTACTCCATAGGAGTATCAACTGCTCATTCTTGTCATTTTCTTATTACTTGAAATATGTGAACCGATATGACTCTCACACTACATTTCATGTGTGGTTACTATTCAATTTGGCAAGATTTCAATTTTTCATTACATATATTTTCTATGACTAATTTATAGCTCGTTATACCACATATAAGGCAATCTGTCTATAATCAAATCATAGAGTTCAATGTAATAATATCTTACATTTTGATAAGGTGATTAAAGTGGTATCATAATACATCTTCTTAAGCAACTAAATACAATCATTTCTAATTTCATGAACCTCTATTTGATGTATTTTATATTGGAAACAAACCGCTGAACTTCAGGTCCAACTAGGGATAACATACTTGTTTGTTTTTACCAGCTTCTCCTTATCATTCTCCCCCTAAGGTCGTAGAAATTATCAACAACAAATAGATTTAATGGACAATAGATCATGATATCCACCTTAGATCTAAATTTCTCATATCATAATGAGACTTTGATATAGGCACTTTTGTACAGTAACAAAAAGTTTCGGGGAGTAACATATAATGCAGTTGGATTTTAAATGTGTTGAATCGCAATGCCCAATTTAGGAAATCACCGTTTTCATATAATAATGAAAATGTGATTTCTGATCACAAGAACTACTCAGAAAAATCATTATGTGGCTACAAGCCACTCAATATAGTGTCAACCTATACATGAACATTTACGTTCGTTAATAAACTATTAGTAGTGTTTAGATCTCCAGTATCATATATACTCAATCTCAATGTAATGTCTTGCCTTTAAAAAATTTTCTACACGAGAGAAATTTCAGCACTTATATTTTCTTTAGGATAAACTTCAGGTTTATCAAAACGGGTATAACAGGAACCCGGATGGCCTCAATCGTCACATCTTAACAATTTAATGTCAACTTTCTTAATTTGTCCATAATCTCTGGCAATATTTTATAAGCACTTGGTTGTGTATAAATAATTTAATTTATCACACGACACTGGGCTATTAATCTTGCTAAACTTTTGGTTAACAATGTCGTATCACGTGCCAATTTTTTTATAGTTGACTATAATTATAGTGTTATCTTCTAGTTAGCTACATTTCGGATATGAATTCAAAATATTCTTTTGTATCTGGCCAGATAAAAAATAAATGTGACATAAGACACTAACTGATGTCTTACTTATATTAACAAGACTAAACATATCACAATATATTCTTTCGGGAATATAATACATTATTATTTCTTTTAGTATGAATACAAATCATACATCAAAATTATTCCTGCTTGGAATATAAACCATAACTGATTCTTTGAAAAATCTCAGTTAAACTTAACTAATAATCATCCGTCCCTTCAGGGGAGGTACTGAATTCAACAAATTATAGTGATTATTCTCTTCACACTATTAAATAACTTGATCACATGTCACTTGTATACAAGATATCACACATAGTGTTTTAAGCCACTTACACTCTAATGTGTCTACATGACTACATTATTTGTATGAATAATAAATATATTTCATACTCAAAACATGATATCTTATTCGCTTCAGGGAATGATTTTGATTTGATTTGATATGATTCTCATCTTTAAAGAGTGTCTCATATTTTACAAATATTCATGTATAAACATAGAGTTTATTCTATTATGATAATCAAATAATACTCACTATATGAAATATGAGAATTTATATACACCGGGAACTTCAGGCTAGAGTTTTAATATCGGTAACATTATGAACTTTAGGTCATAATTTCAGTATATCTAAAGACTATGAACTTCGGGTCATAGTTTTATAATTTGTGAACACTATAAACTTCTGGTCATAGCTTGTCTCTCTCTCTATATATATATATAGAGAGAGAGAGAGAGGTGAGTTCAAATGAGTCCCTCCTCCTCTTTTGAGTCCTTGAGTCCTAATCCAAGCCATTGGATCAAGAGGATAAATGGCTAGGATTAAAACAAAATGGAGGGTCAAGATTGTGAGACACACACAATCCAATCCCTTCAAACCCTAATATATATAACCTTTCTTCACTCATCTTCCTTCATTTTCACATTTCTCATTCTCTTTCTACCTCATTTCTCACTCTAACATCCTCTTAAAAAAACCAAAGAAAAAAAACCCTAACTCACCCCCACCGGTCCCCACCGCCACCTCCTCCACCGACGACCTCCGCTCCTCACCAACACCACCGCCCGCCGTCCCCTGCCCTGCCTCCGCTCCCCTGCCTCTACCCCTCTCCTCTCTGCCTTCCTCCTCCGTGCTCTCCTCCTTCCGCCTCCTTCTCCTTCTCTCCCTCTTCTCCTGCCGCCCCTGCCGCCTCCACTTTTTTTTTTTTTTTTTTTTTTCTTTTCAGATTTGCAATGCCTAATAAGTTCTCGTATTTATTTTTTTAAAATTTTCTTCTTATTTTATGTTTTTTTTTTTTTTAAGATCTTGTTTTTTTTCTTAAATTTTGTTGGTTGTTGGTGGAGGACAAAAAAATCACAACCATTTTAGATCTGAAAAAAATGGGTAAAACAGAATCATCTACCACCATTTCAGATCTCGTTTTGCAATTTTTAGATTTTTTATGTGTTTTATTTTTATTTTAGATCTCATTTTTAAATTTTATATTTTGTTTTTTAGATATACTTTGTTTTTATTTTCGAGATTCACTATTTCTGTAGATCTTATTTTTTTTAAAAATATTTCTTATGTTTTTTTATGTTTTATGTTAAATTCGTTTTTTAAGATCTTATTTTTTTATATATATTTTTTTCAGATCTAAAGTTACATTATTATGTACTAAAGTTACATTATTATGTACTAAAGTTACATTATTATTTACTAAAGTTACATCATTATGTACTAAAGTTACATCATTAGTATGTTTGTTTTATTTCAAGATCTTATTTTTTTATATATATTTTTTTCCAGATCTAAAGTTACATTATTATTTACTAAAGTTACATCATTATGTACTAAAGTTACATCATTAGTATGCTTGTTTTATTTCAAGATCTTATTTTGTTTATTAATTTTCGTTTTTTTTGGGTTTGGTGGATTTTTTTTAGATCTCTTTATATTTTTCTTTTTTTTATTAGATATTAGATCTAGGTTTTTTTGTTGTTGTTGGTCGATTATAGTTGTTGGTGACGGAGGAGGGGTAATGGTTGTTTCTATATCTAAAGTTACATCATTATAGACTAAAGATTCAAAATTATGAACTAAAGTTACACTAGTATGGGCCGAAGTTACACTAGTATATACTAAAGTTACACTAGTATGGGCTAAAGTTTCACTACTATGTACTAAAGTTTCACTAGTATGTACTAAAGTTTCACTAGTATGTACTAAAGTTTCACTAGTATGTACTAAAGTTTCACAATTATGGACTAAAGTTGCACTGGACTAAAATTATCTTATTAAGGACTGAAGTTACTTAATTAATGATTATAGTTACATTAGTATGGACTGAAGTTACACTAGAAAAGACTAAAGTTACCTAAACATGAGTTACACTATAATTGACTAAAGTTACACAGTTAATAAATGAAATTTCACTAATAAAGGTTAAAGTTACACTTATTAAAATATTAAAATTAATTCATATTTTAACTTAAAGTTACGCAATTAAGAATTAAAGTTACACTCATAAAAAACTAAAATCACATAAATTTGTTTAAAAATTATATTAATTCAATTTTATATAGTCGAAATCACATTTTAATTTAAAGTTACAAAAATGATGGTTGAAGTTTCACTCTTAATGACTAAAGTTCGCCTCATAAAAAAACAAAAATCACATAAATTTGTCTTAAAATTACATAAATTCAAATTTATATAGTTTAAATCACATTTTGATTTAAAGTTACACAAAAAAAGGTTAAAGTTACATAAATAATTATTAAAGTTACACTCGGAATGTAGGTGAAAGTCATTAAAACTTACTCATTTTGTTCTAATCTTGTCCCTTCATTTTGTTCTAATCTTGTCCATTCATTTTTCTTTTAATCTTAGCCTTCCATCTTGTTCTAATCTTGTCCCTCTATCTCTTTCATCCAAAGGGCAAGATGACGACTCATGGACTCAATTTTGAAGGTGGACTCATTATAACTTGCCTCTATATATATATATATAATATGAACTACATGCCATAGTATGGATATCAATCAACTCGTATAACATTTTTCCTTAATCAAATCGAACTTGCGGTATATATGAGTCTCACTTGGATTTCTTGAGAAATTCACTTTCACGAGGTATTGTCATTTCTTTCAATGAACGAATTTTGGCTTAATAAGGCCACATCATTTAGCTCAATCAAGGCTTATTTCTTGGCTCATCAATTACTACATTATTAGGCTCAATTTAGGACGCGAGATTAGGCTTTATCATGATGCCATGTTATCGATTTGCTACAGGCAGAGTCTTTTTGACATGTCACATTCACTTCAAGGAATGAATCAAGTTTCATATTTCATTAACATGTTCAACTTCAGGTGAATAAGAATTCAATTTGGAAATAAGTTTCCTTTAATAAAGACCACTTTATTCATTTGAAACTCAAATGCGTTTTAAAATTGCATCTGTGAACTTCTGGTCACTAGCATTTACATGTAGACTTATGGCCACTTACACTTGACAATATTAATATATTGTATTGATGAGACGATGTTAAATTATTATACATATTTAAACTTTGAACTTCATGCCAAAGTCGTAATAAGATATCTTCTCATCTTTGTAAAACAAATATCTTGGAACTTCAGGTCCAAAATTTTATGATATATTTTTTATTTCAAAACTTCTTGATCACATATATATAATTACAAAAATAATAATGCTTTACTATTATACGAGTACTATTAACAATTCACCATAATCCAAAAATCATATAAGTATATAATCCGTAAAACCATACTCTGTATAAATATGATCATATATACGGTATACCCATACAACCAGAGGCGAACCCAGGATTTTATATTTGGGGTAGCATATATAAAAGTGAAATTATACAAAAAGTATATGAAAAGCAGGAAAAAAAAATATCTTACATTATCTATAAAAAATCAAATTACGAACTCAAGTCGCAATCATCCTACATAATAATTTAAAGTTTTCATTTTGTAAGTTAACAATTTATTTTCCGATATTAATTTTGTTTGTAGCTTGTGATAAAAAAAAGTTTGACCATTACTTTAATACGAAGTAGCTTCTAATTTTCATATTATAATTCAACAATTTATCTCCATTTAATTTTTCTTAATAACAATCCTGATATTTAATAAATTTAAAAAGAAATTAACTCTTTTGAAAAGCAAAAAATAGCAAATTGATCAAAGGAAGAAAAGTTAATATGGGCATAGCTTAATAAAATTGTTTCGACAGTCCTTCCCATTTAAAGATTTATTTAACGATGGAACTAGAATAAAGGCAAAAAATGAAATAACAACCACAAATTGAGAGTAAGGGGGGTCGAACTCTAGACCTATTAGATAGAATACCTCTTCCTAACCACTGATGCACCCATGTATTTATGTCAAGGTACTTTATTTGTAATACTTAATCTTCACAAATGCTCAGATATGGGGTTGCAGAACTTTATCTTCTAAACTGAATTTTTTTTCTTTGGGGTAGCAGCGGCTACCCCTTGCTACTTAGTGGGTTCGCCCCTGCATACAACACACCATGTTATTTTCAATTACACAGTATAATAGTTTACCACTACTTACTCCGTATATCCTCAAGATAATAATACTATCAAAGATTCTATATAACAGGGTAATCGCATGATTAACTTTAGGCAAAACACTAACATACCACATATTTCAATCCGTAATCATACGTTTTCTTTTTAGCCACAATTGAACGCAAATCACAACTAACAAATATCACTGGTATAATACAAGCATAACTAATCGAACAACAAATAAACAACAATGGTAATGCCTAATACTGTACGACATGGGGATGGTAATTAAAGAGTTAGGCCACAAATAACATCAACTTGCAGAGTTGCAGTAGCCATAAAATACAAAGAAAAAGAATCATACTGTCAAATCTTCTAGTAAACAACGGAACGACATGCTTGTATCCCAAAATAAATTATTTAAGCATGTCTTTTCGTCATTAATATGCAACGAATTCTATCTATGTATTATCTATTATTCAGATGATCGGACCACATTAGAACAGTAATAAAATCAAATATATTGTGAGATAATTAAGAATAAAGTCGATGTTTTTTATAAAACAAAATCAAAGAGATGTGATATTGTGGCAGTTAATCCTTCGTAATAAGAAAACAAATCATTGGGATAATATCCTTTTCTTCATTCAACAGAGAACCACGAATGTCAATTTTTAAATGTGAAACAATATATTTTTACGGACTTCAAGTATAATAGACGATTATGTAGATCCAATAAATAAACATACCTTCTTCAATTGAATTATAGAGTAGATCTGATATGAACCTCCCAATTATCAGACCTTCACACAATATATGAAAATATGAACAATCAAGAATATTAATTCCCGCTCAGTTGGTCAAGACTTGTGCTAATAACGTGTTATAAAATATAAAGAAGTAAGTGGGATATGATAGAGAGATGTCTATTTCTTATTAACACAAAGGAAAATATATACACTAGTACAAACGACAGTTATGCCATAGGAATGTAAAAGGACAAATTTAGAATAATCCTATATTTATGAACATCCATGATAGTGAGCCTTATGGGCATCCACAATAAGTTTTTCACACTAAGGGACACATAAAATATAATGTTTTTTCACATACGGATTTTACTCTTTCACATACGGCTTTTACAAATTTACCATTGTCATTTTTCTTAGATTCATTCAATTGATTTTTTTTCTTTCATCTCCCATCTACCTACACCAACAACACTAGGCCACCCACCTCTGTTCAACTGCCCCCAATCAGTCCAGTCGTCCTTTGCTTGATCCTCGATAAAATGTGTAGCTTTTACTATCGAAACATACCGAAAAGATTACAGATCGATTCTTATTCTGCACACTGCTGAAAACGAAGTACAACGGAGTAAATATGTGTGCAACTTTTGGCATGCGGTGTAGATCTATTGATGTATATTGTATAGTTGACTTTAAGTCATGACAATTGGTGGATGAATTAAAATCATGGCATGATTAATTACAAACCAATTTCTAACTAATCAAATTTTTTGTAATCGTAATGTTTAGTCAAACCCTAATTAATAATAATAATTATGCATAAACCTAATAATTTCAAAATAAAAAAACGTATTAATATTTGCTAAAAACAAAATTAATTTACTAATTAGAGAATTATAATTTATTGTTCAAGTTTATTAGATTTGATTATAGTTATATGAGTTAGGTTGATTATGTTTAGGAAAAATGAAGCATTATATTTAGGTGAAGGGTATAATATGGAAACTTTATGAAAAAATGTATGTGAAAGAGTAAAATCCGTATATGAAAAAGTAATTCCGATTTATAAAAGGGTTTTTTTTGTCAAACACAACCTTTAAAAACTTTTTTCTTCCAAACACCACCTTTAAAAAAACTAGTTATTAAACACAACCTTTAAAAACCATTTTTTGTCCAAACACGACAATTTGGCCGGATTCCGTCCACTTAATTGATTTCCGGCAATTAAAATGTCTGGCACGTGTGAACCTTGTTTGGCTTTCTGTTTTGTTTTCCCTTCATTAAACTCCCCCCTTCTTTTCATTTCCCCTCTATTTATCTATCAACCTCTTTCTATTTAGTACCCACCAAACACTCTTTCTCTCGCTACCTTCATCTTTCTCACCTTTAAACCCAACCCCTTTAAAATTGTTTTGCATCAATACTGTCCAGTAGCAGTTCACTTTCTTCGTCAACAACTCCGCTCCTCAAATGTTGTTGTGGAATTCTTGTCTATTTGAAAACTTCTATGGCGGAAAGAAATCCATGTAGAAGGTTTTTAACATGTAAGTTTTATCACTCGGAAACTGGAATGCGTGGTTGCAACTATTTCAAGTGGGTTGACGATCCATGAATGAAGTTGGGGGTTTGAAGTCAGAAATTGCGGAACAAAAAATGAGATTGGAACGATTAGAAAACCAAAAGTGTTGTTGTGAGGCTAAAATTGAGGAAATGACTATGAAATTGAAACTTATAAGTGTAACAACCCGAAAAGTACCCAATTTGCTTAAGCAATAGCTTATGGATACTTTTCAGTAGAACTTAAGTTTCTAATATAGGAATTTTTGTTCCGAGTCGTATTTTGAAATTCCGCGTTCGTATTTGGAATTTTTGAGAGATTTCATGAAAAGACCGTTTTTGGTCATCTTTGACTTTTCTTGACTTTTAAACCGTCTTTGACTTTTCCTTGACTTTTTAAAGTCGTCATTGACTTTTTATTGATTTTTAAGTCGTCATAAACTTTTCTTGACTTTTAAGTCATATTCGACTTTTCTCGACTTTTCAGTCAACTTTGACTTTCGTTGACTTTTCCCGACTCGTCTTGCGATTTTGAAGACCGAAATTTTATTTAAAAAATTATATTTTTGATTTATTTTTATTAAGATTTATTAGGATTTATCATAATTTAATATAATTATTTTGAATTTATTCGGAATTTAAAGAATAACTTTTACGGTTTTTAATCGAACGTCATTTAACTATTCCCGACGCATCGTAATGCGCGCAACAAAATCGAAACTCGACTTTGGCATGAGTCACACGTTGATGTCATCGCTTTCCACTCACCATTAGATATTTTATTTATTTTGATTAAACTAATCAAAATATCTAGATATTTATTTACTTTATCGATCCGTCAACGAAAATTACGCAAATCGAGCAAAAACAGACCGAATCCTCACCATATCACACGGCTACTTTAGTGCTCTAATAGCCCTTGATATTTTCATTACTTTTGATTAATATATCATAATATCTAGATAACTATTTGCTTTATCGATCAGTTAACGAAAACTACGCAAAACGCTCGAAATCGGCCCCGACAAGCTCAACATCACACGGCTCCCTTACCCACTCTTAAGCCTTGATATTTTCATTATTTTTCATTTTAATATCATAATATCTTGATATTAACTTTATCGTAAATTATATTTAATCATTTACCGTAAAATAATTATTAAACGCGAGTCAATTACGGAACGACAATTTCAAAACTCGACATCTTTATTTGGCCTATATCTACACGGCTCAACTCACTCTCCACTCACCAACAACTTTTCATTTTTACAACAACTCAAATAAAGATCAAAACATCACTTTATTTAATCGTTCTTCGTGTTCTTCGTCGTTCATCAATCGTTCTTCATCGTTCTTGAGAAAAACCTTCATAAAATCTTCATTTCTTAATTAAATCCTTCCTAATTTATATTTTTAGACTCTCCTCTTCGCTCTCCATCTTCACGTATGGTTTATTTTCAATTCCGTCAAGATCATTTTCAACACTTTAATTATGGAAATTTATATTTAAGTTCTAATAATGTTTTCCTTGTTTTTTTCTTATAGGGGAAGACTTTGAAGACGAGTTTGGAGACTCGTATATATTGGGTGAAGATTAGTAGAAGGGTTTTCTTATTTATATATTTCTTATATTTTGGTGCTAAGTGATTTTTGGCTAGCTAAGGTAACAATTCCGTTTTACTCGACGAATTAATGTCACATAGCCTTAGTTTTGTTTTTGTAGTCTTTAGTTTTGGCTCATGTTATGGTATTTAGGATTTTAGTTAGTAACATAGTCTTTAGTTTGGTTTCTTTTGATTTTGGTTCATCTTTATTTTTGGCTCATGTTTTTATGTGAATTATTTCATGTTGTTTTTCTGATTCTTGATGATTTTTATGTTTTATGGATGTTTATGTTTTTTAAATTGATTCTTGATGATTTTTACGTGTTTTTAATGGAATTTCTATGGTTGTTTTATGATTCTTGATGATTTTTATGTTTTATGGAATTTTTATGTTGTTTTATGATTCTTGATGATTTTTATGTTTTATGGAATTTTTATGTTGTTTTATGATTCTTGATGATTTTTATGTTTATGGAATTTTTATGTTGTTTTATGATTTTTGATGATTTTTAAGTTGTAGGAAATTTTTATGATGATTTATTATTCTTGAAGAATTTTAATGATTTTACTAGAGTTAGGGATTTTTTTATGTGTTTTATGAATTTTAACATTTATTGTTCTTGAAGAATTTAATGATTTTTACTAAGTTACTGAATTTTATGTTGTTTTAGTGTTCTTGACAAATTTTGATGATTTTTAATAATATGATTTTTTGTAGGATGTATGTTAAAATGGTTGTTTGATGATTAAAAACAGTTTGAATTAATTTGGGGTTGATTTGTGGGTGAACCGTGTGGGGCTTGCTGAACCGGACCAACCACCGGTCCAGGCGTCCAACCGGTCTGGGGTTGGTCCATGGTGGTCGGGTTTGGTCTTTGGGTTGTGTCGATGTTTGATTGATTGGTTTGTTGTTTTGGACGGTTTAAATATGTTAAAGCATGCGAAATATTGGAAACGGTTTTTTTAAGTAAAATCGAATCAAAGGCCAAAACAAGCCCAATCTGTCCGTTAGGCCAAAACAGGCCCATGTGGTCCCCCCAATTCAGTCCGTGGGTCCCCCCTTGGGACTCGTGTCGGTTTTGAGTTTTCGTCATTTTATCTGTTTTTGGGTACTATTTAGCAAGTGGGAAATTTTAATAAGTAAAATATTTAATTAAAAAGGTTTTTCATAAAATTATTATTTTTCACATGTTAGAAATTATAAGACGAGATCGTAGTTTATTTTGATATCCTTTAAAGTCAAGCGGGGTTTTACGTAAGATGTAATAATTCACATGTTAGAAGTTTTATTAAAATAACATGTAATGAATATGTTGATTTTATGTCTATGTGATAAAGACTCTGTTTCTAGCCGGTTTGATCCAACGGGTTTGGTCAAACTAAGATCTGTCAGCCCCGATTTGACTGATGACCCGTCGCGGGACTCGGGTCGGGGATTTGTCTTCAAGTAAAGTTGTATTTAATTACTGAATTAGCCTTAGTAGATACGAGGCGATATGATATTTGATTATTATTGATATGCAATTAGTCACATGATAGGATGTATTCCCGTGACTGTTTGTTTATATGGTTGGTGTCGTGTTGACTAAGTACCCATAGAGAATTATGGATATATGGCGTCTTGACCATTCTAATTCTAAATGAGTAGCTTGGACCATGACCTTGATAGGCCCGTACTATCTTTAACGAGTATATAGTTCACAGCTTGATAGCTTTTGTGTCACGGCCTGGGGGGCTTATCTCCAAGTCGGGGCATGGCTGCCTGATCCGTTTTGGGACTGGAGTCAGCTTAAGTACTAGCCATCTCTGCTGAGGGGGTCGCCTAGTAGAGTTTCTCATAGACGGTTATGTCATGGGACGGGGAACGGAATAGCTGTTGTCGCTAGGTCTGATCAGTCTAGGACTAGGATGTTTTCCTACCTTGTGGTATGGCCTCGAGTTACAGAAGTCGACTATTGACTGGGCTAAGAACTTATGCCTGTTTGTAGAAGTATTGGTCTTTCATGTTTGTATGATTCTATGAGTTCTAGAAGGTGAGATGCAAGCCGGCTAGGATTGATAGAGTTTGGATTACCGATTGTTAACTGATTCACATGATTACGTGTTGATTAGGGTTTGAGTGTATCAGGGCCATGTTACTTTGTAACCGCTGAGCCAGCATACCAGCTTCCCTACCTCGAGTTATATTTTATTACGAATTCACATGATAGCTTTCATATGCTAGGTTATATGTTAGTTAACTGTTTCATAACATGAAAAGCATATCATATATGTTAAGGTTTTGTATTTTATATATACATTGCTTTTATGTTTTCATGTTTCATTAAACTCGACATTTCGTGGCTGGGAGAACTCGGAGTTACTCCCCACTGACTGTGGCTCCCGTGTTTATATTTAATGCGGTCGAACAGGTGGTGATGCATATTTTGGGGTACATGACGAGCTAGCGAGCGAAGTATTTTACCTTGGACCTATATTCGGTTCATAGTTTGTATATTATTAGATACACTTTTATTTCCGTATTTATACGGGAGATATGTCTCCCGTCTTGTACATTTCGTTTGTAGAATATTATTTCCGATTTGTAATGACCTTTTTTATGTTATGACACCTTCGTATTGTATTCTCGTATTTCTTTTATGTATTAAATAATTTTTTTCTTTCCGCAAATTTGAGGGTGTCACAGTTGGTATCAGAGCTATTTTGCTCCCGACGCACGTTTGTGTACCCTTGCATAAATAACTTGACCTTAATTAAATAATAAACTTGTGAGATAGAAGGGTAAGATGGGTAGATTAGGATTTATGTTGTAGTCTTCTTGTTCTTGCTAAATGTTAAGTACTAATCTGTGTTTTCCTTTTGCAAGATGCCTCCGAGGATTGACAACACCATTTTAGCAGCTCTTACCGTTATTATCCAAAACCAGCAAAATCTGCAAAACCAGCAAGTAAATCCGAATCCTGACCGTGAGAGACACGGTGGTTATACGTGGGTCGCTTCTCAGCTATCGAGGAGCCAAGCCAAAACCTACGATGGCGAAGTTGATCCCGTTAAACTTTCCGAGTGGTTACGAGAGATGGAGAAGAGTTTTTCTCTTTATGATGTCCTTGAAGAGGACAAGGTTCGTTTAGCTTCTCACTTCTTAGTGAAAGAGGCCGATCAGTGGTGGACTCTTTCTGGTCCTACCGCTAAGTTGGAGCCTAATTTCGGGTGGACTCGTTTCCGGGAACTTTTGGAGACGAGGTTTTATCCTGATGAGTTGAAGCAGCAAAAGTTGAAGGAGTTCATGGATTTTAAACAAGACAAATTATCCGTTCAGGAGTTCACTACCCGGTTCAATGAGTTGGCTCATTATGCCACTCGACTTATTAGGGTGGAGGAAGACAAAGCCTTCTTTTATTTGGGAAAGCTTTCTCCCCAGATAAAGGGGAAGATCAGTCGTGGTTCTACTTCTTTCGTCTCGATCTATAATGATGCCATTTGGGCGGAGAGTTCTATCCGGGAGATTGCTGAAGAGGCCCGTACTTCTTATAGTGCTCCTAATTCTTTCGGCAAGAGACCTTTATATCCTTCTTCCCGACCTTCATTTTCTCCCTCTTTTCCAAACAAGAGGAGAAACTTTCAGAGTGGACCGGCTAATCAGAGAAACCGTCCATTTATTCCGAGTACCAACAACGACCTTAAAGGTCGTGTCTGCTTTACATGCAAGATGCCTATTCACCCTGGTGTTGGTTGCTACAACAAGCCGTTTATATGCTTTATTTGTCAGAAGCCAGGGCACAAGGCGAATGTATGTCCTGAGAGGAAGGGTACGGTTTCTACACCGGTTGTTGCTGGGAGACCTAAGGGTCGTATTTTTATTATGAGCCGTGCAGAGGCTGATGCTCAGCCTGACATCGTGACGGGTATGTTCTCGATTTATGAGTTTCCGTGTTTAATATTGTTTGATACGGGAGCTTCCTTATCTTTTATTTCCATGAGACTATCCGATAAGTTACCGCTTAAAGCTTCAGTTGGAGAAACTACTCCGATTTCTTTACCGTCCGGAGATGTATTTTCATGTTCTTATCTTCATTCCGACATTCCAATATCCATAAATGGATCTATATTTCCGGCCAATCTTCTTCGGTTTCCTTTAGAAGAGTTTGATATTATTCTGGGTATGGACTGGTTAGCTACTCATCATGCACGATTTGAATGTCGTGATCAGAAAATCATTCTCAAAAGTCCTTTGGGTGCTCGTATTTCTTATCAAGGAGTTAGAAAACAAGCAAGTGTGAAGTTAATCTCGGCTATGAAAATGTTAAATGTTTTGAAGAAGGGTCATCAAGCATTTCTATGTGTAGTGACTACTTCCGATTCTTCTCTTCCTTCTTTAAAGGATGTTCCTATTGTTCGAGAATTTCCCGATGTATTTCCCGATGAATTACCCGGGATTGCTCCTGAAAGGGATGTCGAATTCTCTATTGATCTAGTTCCTGGAACTGGACCAATTGCCAAAGCTCCTTATCGTATGGCGCCTTCTGAGTTGAAAGAGTTGAGAATCCAACTCGATGATTTGATTGAGAAAGGCTTCATAAGGCCTAGTTCTTCTCCGTGGGGTGCGCCCGTACTATTTGTCAAGAAGAAAGACGGTTCAATGCGTATGTGCATCGATTATCGTGAATTGAACCGAGTCACCATCAAAAACAAATATCCTCTTCCTCGTATTAATGATCTATTTGACCAGTTACGGGGTGCTTCTACTTTCTCAAAGATCGATCTTAGATCGGGTTATCATCATATTCCCGTTCGGGAAGCAGATATTCCGAAGACTGCTTTCAGCTCGAGGTATGGTCATTTCGAATTCAATGTGATGCCCTTCGGTTTGACCAACGCCCCAGCTATTTTCATGGATCAAATGAATCGTACTTTCCGGGAGTATCTTGATAATGTTGTGTGGTATTTATTGATGACATTTTTGATCTTTTCTAAATCTGAGAGGAACCTGCGATTCACCTTCGAAGCATTTTGTGTTCTTCGACTCCAAAGTGGGTATGCTAATTTCCTCCAAATGTGAATTCTGTTGCCCGAGTATCTTTCCTAGGTTCATGTCATTTTCCAAAAGTCGGTGTTTATGGTCGTCCCTCTAAAAAAAATTGGGCGGTTGTGGATTGGAAAAGTCCGAAAATGTGGTCCGAACTTCGGAGTTTCCTTGGTTTAGCAGGTTATTATCGTCGGTTTGTGAAAGATTTCTCCAAATTAGCAAGACCGATGACTCCATTGCTAAAGAAGGAAGCAAAGTATATTTGGAATGATGAATGTGAAGTTGCCTTCTTAGAATTGAAGAAGAGATTGACTACCGCACCGATCTTAACTTTACCAGATGATGAAGCTGAGTATGATGTATATTGTGATGCTTCTAAGCATGGTTTGGGATGTGTCTTGATGCAGAATAGAAAGGTTATTGCTTATGCTTCTCGACAACTCATGGTTCATGAAGTGAATTACCCGACTCATGATCTTGAGTTAGCGGCGGTAGTACATGCCTTGAAAACTTTAGACCTAATCTTATCGGAGTTCATTGTCGAATATATCAGATCATAAGATCTT
Organism: Heliosperma pusillum; assembly: GCA_022085475.1. Taxonomy (NCBI): domain Eukaryota; kingdom Viridiplantae; phylum Streptophyta; class Magnoliopsida; order Caryophyllales; family Caryophyllaceae; genus Heliosperma; species Heliosperma pusillum. The sequence goes on from JAIUZE010003956.1 coordinate 20,549, forward strand.
GATGTTTATTTTTACGCAGAAAGAGTTGAACATGAGGCAAAGAAGATGGTTAGAGTTGGTGAATGATTATGATGCGGAGTTGATTTATCACGAGGGAAAAGCAAATGTCGTGGCAGATGCTTTGAGTAGGAAGACTAGTCATTCATTAAATGCTCTTGGTACTTTACCCGATGAGCTGGTAACCGAGATTCAGAAGCTTCAGATACAGTTCGTTGGGAAAGGATTTGATTATCTTGGTGCTTTGACCGCGGAACCTGATTTTTATCGTGAGATTCGTACTTTTTACCGCGTGATGCTACTTTTATCGCCATTCGAGCAAAAATATCACTTGGGCAAGCTAAAGATTGCGTGGTGGATAATGATGGCTACCTTCGTTACCATGGTCGAATGTATGTTCCGAGAAGTGCCGAGTTGAGGAAGAGAATACTTGATGAAGCTCACCTTTCTCCTTATTCTATTCATCCGGGTGGCGACAAAATGTATAAAGATTTGAGACCTCAATTCTGGTGGCCTAGGATGAAGATTGAAGTGAAGGAGTATGTTAGTCGATGTCTTACTTGTCAAAAGGTGAAGATTGATCATCAAAGACCCGGAGGTTTGCTGCAACCTTTGGAGATTCCTCTGTGGAAATGGGAGTATATTTCTATGGACTTCGTGATGGCTTTGCCTACTACTTCTAGTGGAAAGAATGCTATATGGGTTATTGTAGACCGTCTAACCAAGTGTGCCAGATTCGTACCTATTAAAGAAACTTGGAAGATAGATGTCTTGGCTAGTGCTTATGTGAGAGAGATAGTCCGCTACCATGGAGTGCCTAAAGATATAGTTTCCGATCGTGATCCGAGATTCTGTTCCAGATTCTGGTCGGCTTTACAAGAAGCCATGGGTAGCAAATTGTTAATGAGCACCGCTTTTCATGCCGCGACTGATGGTCAGACCGAGAGAACGATCCAAACCTTGGAAAATCTTCTTCGATCTTGTGCTTTAGACTTTCATACATCTTGGGAGAAGAGTTTGCCTTTGGTGGAATTTTCTTATAACAACAGTTATCATGCATCTATTAAGATGTCACCATACGAGGCTTTATACGGTAGGAAGTGCCGTAGTCCTGTTTGTTGGGATCAAGTCCAAGATGAGCATATGTTGAGTCCCGACATAGTTACTGAGACGATTGATCAAGTTCAAGTCATTCGAGAGCGAATGAAAGCCTCTCAAGATAGACAGAAATCCTATGCCGATGTTCGGACGACCGCTTGAATTTGATGTGGGATTACTTGTATTTCTTAAAGTGTCACCTATGCAGGGAGTGAAAAGGTTTGGATTGAAAGAAAGTTTGAGTCCTAATATATTGGACCTTTTCGATGTGGTCCAAGAGTTTGGATCCTGTTTGCTTATCGTCTGGAATTCCCTCCGAACTTGAGCAAAGTTCATGATGTGTTCCATGTTTCTCAGTTGAAGAAGTATATCAGTGATCCGAGTCATATTATTCAAGAAGAAGTGTTGGACTTGGAACCTAATTTGGCTTTGGAGGAAAGGCCGCTTCGTATACTTGAAAGGGCTAACAAACAACTCCGAAACAAGGTGGTGCCTTTAGTTCGTATCCTTTGGCGTTGTGGAAACGTCGAATCAGAAACCTGGGAACCCGAAGCTAAAATATTAGCTAAATATCCCGAGCTCTTTGATTGAGGTAAATTTCCTTCTTTCTTGCCTCTTTCTATTCGATTTAACCGTTCGAAGATTTCGTACCTTCTATCGATATTCTTGATGCTGACGAGAACCTGCCGTTCCGTAGATAAGACCCCGTATTTTATTACAAATATATTTTTGAACAGTTTTGAAATAGACCTACATATATGTTACGTTCCTTCTCCTAAGTTTCGAGGACGAAACTTTTTAAAAGGAGGGGTGATTGTAACAACCCGAAAAGTACCCAATTTGCTTAAGCAATAGCTTATGGATACTTTTCAGTAGAACTTAAGTTTTGAATATTGGAATTTTTGTTCCGAGTCGTATTTCGAAATTCCGCGTTCGTATTTGGAATTTTTGAGAGATTTCATGAAAAGACCGTTTTTGGTCATCTTTGACTTTTCTTGACTTTTAAACCGTCTTGGACTTTTTCTTGACTTTTTAAAGTCGTCATTGACTTTTTCTTGACTTTTAAGTCGTCCTAAACTTTTCTGGACTTTTAAGTCATCTTCGACTTTTCTCGACTTTTCAGTCAACTTTGACTTTCGTTGACTTTTCCCGACTCGTCTCATAATTTTGAAGACCAAAATTTTATTTAAAAAAAAATAATAATATTTTTGATTTATTTTTATTTAGATTTATTAAGATTTATCATAATTTAATATAATTATTTTGAATTTATTCGGAATTTAAAGAATAACGTTTACGGTTTTAACCGAACGTCATTTAACTATCCCCGACGCATCGTAATGCGCGCAACAAAATCGAAACTCGACTTTGGCATGAGTCACACGTTGATGTCATCGCTTTCCACTCACCATTAGATGTTTTATTTATTTTGATTAAAATAATCAAAATATCTAGATATTTACTTACTTTAATCGATCCGTCAACGAAGATTACGCAAATCGAGCAAAAACAGACCGAATCCTCACCATATCACACGGCTACTTTAGTGCTCTAATAGATCTTGATATTTTAATTTCTTTTGATTAATATATCATAATATCTAGATATTATTTTACTTTATCGATCAGTTAACGAAAACTACGCAAAACGCTCGAAATCGGACCCGACAAGCTCAACATCACACGGCTCCCTTACCACTCTTAATCCTTGATATTTTCATTATTTTTCATTTTAATATCATAATATCTTGATATTAACTTTATCGTAAATTATATTTAATCATTTACCGTAAAATAATTATTAAACGCGAGTCAATTACGTACCAACAATTTCAAAACTCGACATCTATTCTTGCCTATATTTACACGGCTCCACCATCACTCTCCACTCACCAACAACTTTTCATTTTTACAACAACTCAAATAAAGATCAAAACATCACTTTATTTAATCGTTCTTCGTGTTCTTCATCGTTCATCAACCGTTCTTCATCGTTCTTGAGCAAAACCTCCATAAATCCTTCATTTCTTAATTAAATCCTTCCTAATTTATATTTCTAGGATCTCCTCTTCGCTCTCCATCGTCTAGTACGGTTTATTTTCAATTCCGTCAAGATCGTTTTCAACATTTAATTATGGAAAATTAAGTTTAAGTTCTAATAATTGTTTTCTTGTTATTTCTTATAGGGGAAGAGTTTGAAGACGAATTTGGAGACTCTTATCTTTTGGGTGAAGACTAGTAGAAGGGTTTTCTTAATTATTACTTCTTATTATTTTGTGCTAAGTGATTTTGGCTAGCTAAGGTAACAATTCCGTTTTACTCGACGTATTAATGTCACATAGGTTTTAGTTTATGTTCATGTTATGGTTATTTAGGATTTGAGTTAGTAATATAGCCTTTAGTTTTATTTATTTGGATTTTGGTTCATCTTTATATTTTTGGTTCATGTTTTATGATTTATGGATTTTTAGCTAGTAATATGTTAAGTAGTGGTTATTATGTTGTATGGAATTTTATTGTTGTTTTATGATTTTTGATGATATTTTTATGTTGTATGGAATTTTATTGTTGTTTTATGATTTTTGATGATATTTTTATGTTGTATGGAATTTTATTGTTGTTTTATGATTTTGGATGATTTTTGAGTTGTAGAGAATTTTTATGATGATTTATTGTTTTTGATGATTTTTGAGTTGTAGGAATTTTTATGATGATTTATTATTCTTGAAGAATTTTAATTATTTTTACTAAGTTATGATTTTTATGTTGTTTAGAAAATTTTAACAAGTTTGTTGTTCTTGATGAATTTTGATGATTTTTAACAAGTTATAATTTTTAAGTTGTTTATTAAATTTTAACAAGTTTGTGTTCTTGACAAATTTTGATGATTTTTAATAAGTTATGATTTTGTATGATGTTTGTAAAAAGGGTTGTTTGATGATTAAAAACATGTTGGAATTGATTTGATGTTGTTGTTGGGTGAACCGTGGGGTTTGGACTGAACCGGACCAAACCAGGCTGGTCCAGGCCGGTTCAGACCGGTCTGGGTTGGTCCAAGGTGGGTCCGGGTTTTGGTCTTTGGGTTGTGTCGATGTTTGATTGATTGGTTGTTGTTTTGACGGGTTTTAAATATGTTAAAGCATGCGGGAAATATTAGGAAACGGTTTTTAGTAAAATCGAATCAAAGGCCAAAACAGCCCAATTCTGTCCGTGAGGCCCAAAACAGGCCCATGTGGGTCCGTCCCAATTCAGCCCGTGGGTCCCACCTTGGGACTCGTGTCGGTTTTTGAGTTATCGTCATTTTTATCGTGTTTTGTAATATTTAGCAAGTGGGAAATATTAATAAGTAAAATATTTAATTAAAAAGGTTTTTCATAAAATTAATATTTCTCACATGTTAGAAATTATAATACGGGTTTATAGTTTAATTTACTATCCTTGTAGTCAATCGGGTTTTCGGAAATGTTAAATATTTCACATGTTAGAAGTTTTAATGACATAACATGTTTTGAATATGTTGATTTTTATGTCTATGTCTATGTGATAAAGACTCTGTTTCTAGCCGGTTTGATCCAACGGGTTTGGTCAAACTAAGATCAGTCAGCCCGAGTTGACTGATGGAACCCGTCGCGGTACTCGGGTTCCG
>JAIUZE010003958.1:0-33113 GCA_022085475.1 Heliosperma pusillum
CACTTAGATCGAGTACTGGCACTTGGTCGAGTAAGTAGAATACTCGACGGAATGACGTCCGTTTAGTTGTTTTCGCAATTTTTGTTTCTATTTCTTGGAAGAGGGGTTAAATAGGATAACCCTCATTATTCCAATTGGATATTTCTTTCTTTTTTTTTCATCTATCACCTCTCTAACTATCTCTCCTAACCTCTAATCATCTCTCAAAAACTCAAATCCTCTCCATCATCATTCCTTAGCAAATCTTGTGACAAGATTGTTCCATCCTAGATCTAGTTCCTTCCTCCTTTGGTAAGTAATTCTCTTGTCAATATATTATCATCTTAGGGTTTGGTTAGTAATTAGATTGATTCAAGTAATAAGATTGATTTTACTAGAGTAGATCAATTATATTAGGGTAGATTATTATTACTATAGTAGAACTAGGGGGAATTTGGTAGTGATTATACTATTATACTGTGTCGGTGGAGATTTTGTTGAAGAGGATTCTTAGCTTCATCTTTATTATGCTTGTTGATGATTCGTATGCTCGGATTGTTAATGTTGTTGATTCCTATGCTTGGATTGCTAAAAGGTTACTCAGTTGATGTGTATATTATTGATTGATATGTATTGTTATATGATTGTGTAATGTCGATTGGAGTTTGTGGATGATGTTGTGATTATATGATTTGTGGTGTTTGGAGGTGTTGATTTATATGGAGCGATTGCGAGAAATCGCTCTATAAATTTTGTGGGTCACTCCTCATGGTTCTAGCTATGGAGAAAACAGTGCACGTGGTGATGACCTGGGTCTGGGGGTGACCTAGATCGGTAGGGCCCATGGTGTCTACGGAGTGCACTAGACACAGCGGTGTGCTTGTTTATGGTACTGCGATTGGTGGTTACGATGTACTTGTCGATGTCATCGTTAGTGTGTTTCTCGATGGCACCGGATATGTGTGTTGATGATATAATGATTTCATATGATGTTGGTTATGTACATGTGAACTGACCGTTATATGTTTTAATTTTCCCTAATCGATACGATATTTTTGGCGTATAGTGAGTAGTTGTCTAGCATGTGTTTGGTTGGATCATGATTTCGTGTTGAACTCGATGGCGAGCTTGGACGGGGAAGACTATCGAGTTTTAGGGTTAGTGGTAGAGTCATTAAACTATTTATTTAGTCGTAGCATTGACATAATTAGGTGCATTTATTTCTGTTATCAACGTGGGTTATTTGAAATATGAATCATGAGATTGTCGAACATAAGACCTTGTAATTGTTAATTTTTTCACTGTGTACATCCCATTTTCTACATATGTGTCCCAAACCTTCATTATAATCACTTGTTGGAACATCAATGGTTCTAGCTAAGAGAATAAGTTCATATACTTGTTGGAGCATCGGTTCCTAAGAACGACATAAGTAACAAACATATAAAGTAGGATAAAATAAAGCACACTGTAACCAACACATTCATCCACCTACTTTAGACACATAGTGCATTTGAGTTCACCTGGTTTATCACTCTCCTCATGCCTCTATATTTTCATTTTTATTTCGGATCGGCTGGCTTTTCATGATGCTTTTATGAGTACCAGATATAAATTGTAGTTCATAACGATATACACATTGTTTCACTTCTGCTTCCCTTCCTGCCACTGACTAATTTATTAAATAAAACATGAGGTGGGTGGTTAATTTCTTTTCTTATCAGCACAAAGTTCTATTGAGTGTTCTTGAAGAGAGAATTATTGCTAGGTGAGAACTGAGAAGGTGCATCATTTGGTTTTTCTTCGTGATACCTTGTATTTTTCTGAATTTTACATATGGTACCATTTATTTTAAAGCATTGGTCGTACTCTTAAACTTAATGAAAACTTATTAAAATACTCAAAATGCTCTAATCAACCATTTTAAGTGTTCGGTGCATGCACTTTTATGGCTTTTTTTACGATAATTTGTCGAAAAGTGACAACACTCAAATGTGACGTGTTTAATGTGGATTTTTGGGTCGTATTATTGCATTTTATATGGGTCTTTAGCATTGGTCTCATGCAAATTTAGTGTAATACTCCGTATTTCCGTGTACTTGGCACTCGACCGAGTAAAGCTTACTCGACCGAGTGGTTAGGGTACTCGGCCGAGTAGGGTCCACTCGACCGAGTATATTGGTCTGTCGTTTGAAATAGCATTATATTCTTGTGTACTCGGGCGAGTGAGTTAGGCACTCGACCGAGTAAGTTGTACTCGATCGAGTATGAAGGGTTTCGGGGATTAGGCATACGGTTAATTAAGGATTAATAAGAGGAATTATGATTCATAATAGTCATTACGTTTCTCAAGCAAACCATATTCCTCTCAAAAACTCTCTATAACTCCTCAAGAACATCCTTAATCATCTCATTCTGGATCCGATATCTCGCTACGTTGTTGATTGAATTGGTAAGATTTGTATGTATTGTTGTAACCCTAATTGAATTGGGGGAAAAGGGATTATGTGGAATATTGATTATATGATTATTGTTAATTAGGAGGGGACTTCATAGAAGAGGAATTTTGATAACTGCTTGTTTGATTGTGGATTTGTTAAAAGGTAGGGTTTCCCTACTCAGTGTGTGTGTATATTAAACATTGTGATGAGATTGTTATTGTGATATTGGGATTGTGGTTATTGATGATGGTCACTATTATGATGAGATTGTTATTGTGATGTTGTGATTGTGGTTATTGATGATGGTCACTATTGTGATGATGATGGAGTTCGGGGTTGGAAATGGAGTTGTTACGATGGTTACTATGGTTACTAGTTGATGATTCCGTTGGGAGACGGATCACACCCAAAGTTTGCCCCGTACTTATCTCGTTACATGGGGGATGTGCACATTAATGTTCCGGGTTTGTCTTGCTGCGGTGAGATAGAATTTCGACGCTTGTGGCTGCGGTCCAAGGTCTATTGGTGGTTTTGTGTACAGCTGGGATGGTAACCTGAGTCTACTCAGGTGACCACTGCGATGGGCCTCTGGTTTCTGTTTCCCTTGTGCTTGTCTTGTACTTTGGTGAGTATATACGATTAATTACCCCGTTATTGTTTTAAAAACATGTATGATCCATTGGGGAATGGTGAGCAGGTGATCACAGATAATCCGTAAGCTGCGTTGGGATGAGGATGAGATTACTACATCGAGTCTTAGCTTCCGCTTAGCGTTTTGGAGTCATAAACATTAGTTAATTGGTTTTTATTACTTTAGCATTTGGATTTTGGTCTAGACGGTATTTAATTTAAACTATTTACTAAATAAAGTACGGTTTCTTTATGGCTTGTTTTGATATGTACTAACTCGGGCAACCGAGATGGTAGCATCCTGAAGTACTATGGAGGTCTTGTAAGGCTCTTTGGTATTTGTGGGTGTTACAACGTGGTATCAGAGCGAACGATTTTGGAACCTAAAAACCAATGAACCCAATCAATTAGGAGTTTCTAATAAAATGAACCCGAGTAGGAGTCATAGGGAGCTACCGCAAAGGTTTGGGAGACGTCCCGGAATCACACTCTTGCCTCTATAGCTCTTACTTGGTCACTATGGGAAAGTGTCGGGGCGTATATGTGCATTGGATATGTCTATCGAGTTGTTGATTTTGTTGTGGTGATGTGAACTATGGAGGATGATGAGAATGAATGGAAGTAATGGTTTATGATATATGTGCGTAGCACGGAGTGGTATGGATGATGTAATATGTATATCCATGCGAGATATGGCATGAAATGTGAAAGTCATATCTACTTGAAGTTGATTATATGCTTGAGAATGTGAAAATTTTACTTTTAAGCATGGTATGCCTGTAAAAGTGTGATAATTGTTGTACGGGGGATGTAACCTTGCATGACTTGACCGAGTGGGGCAAGGGACTCGATCGAGTACCCTTGACACTTGTTCGAGTGTTGGGGGTCTGATGGGAATCTTGAATGCTGAAAATTGTGACTCGGTCGAGCGCATAGTGACACTTGGCCGAGTAGTTGTAACTCGACCTAGTGCCAATGTGACTCGACCGAAAAAAATTCCATGTATATTCTGGACCAATACTGTTCTTGGCCACTCGACCGAGTGTATGTTGACACTCGACCGAGTGTGTGTTACTCGACCGAGTGCCCCCTTCGACTCGATCAAGTGTAAATCCCTATATGTTTAAGGTTGATTCTGTGTTTTTTGTACTCGTTTGAGTATATGTAGTACTCGATCGAGTAAGTTTGAATCTGCCGAGTTACTTGTTGCATTCGACCGAGTGTGTTTGTGCTAGGACTGTTGTCCGTTCTCGGCCGTAGGCTTGTACTTACGTTTGCCATTCTTATTGAAGTTATCATGCCTGCAACAAGATCTAGTGCGCCAGCTGCTACCTCAGAGTTTAGCGCGAAAGAGTTAGCCAAACTAGTATAGCAGCATAAGGCGCTTACTGAGGCCCTTAAAAATGTGGGGAGCAACCAAGAGGTGGTAGTGAATGCTATTACCATAAGCACTGCTATCGCCCGTCACCGACCCACTACTTATGAGGGTATCGGTGTGTCGCATCTGCTAGACGACTAGCACCGTGAGATGGAGAGTATCTTCGAAGTCGTCGACTGTCCAGCGAATCTTTGTGTGGAGCAAGCCGCGTTCAACCTGAGGGGTTACGCGGGGAAGTGGTGGTTCAGGGAGAGAGTGGCTATGAGGGATTTGTATGTGATTGAAGGGGATGAGGCGATTCCTTAGAGAGACTTCAAGACATAGATGAGGCTAGAGTTTGTTCTCGAGCATGTGAGGGGGAAGCTGAGGTCCGAATTCGAGACCTTTTGAATGACTGAAGAGATGTCCGTGACGGATTACTACAAAAAGTTCACGGAACTGGAAAGTTATGCCGATGATATGCAATGAAGTCAAAAGTCTCTGTCTGAGAAGTTCTTGAAGGGGTTGATCTTTAGGGTTATGAACAAGCTACAAGTGGCGGTCGCTCCTGACCTTAAGGAGGCCAATGAAAAAGCGGGGCAGGCTGAGCAATTGGCAGACATGACAAAAGAGGCTAAGGAGGCGATAGAGAGTGGCAAGAGGAAGGCAACCAGCAATGGTGGAAGAAACTCTACCTACAGAGGGGTAATTATTCTCAGGCCATATCATATTCTAGTGGTGGGGGCTATCGAGTGGGACAGCAGTCTGGAGGGAATAGTAGTAGACTGCTAGTAAGACATCTGGGCTGAAGTGTTTTAGTTGTGGCGGTGTGGACCACAAGAAGTTTGAGTGTCCATTTTCAGGAGGAAGTGAGGGTTACCGACCCTCATTCTAGCGGAGTTATTCTCAGAGCATGGCTAGTAACAGGATTGCGGGTTCATGGAACCGGCAGGGGAACCAGAGTGGGACTGGCGGTGGCTACAACCGCAATGGAGGAACGTATCAGAGGCTGAACAACAATAACAAAAATGGAGTGAACCAGAGTTCAGCTTTGAAGACTGAGGCATATGCGAGCACAATGCAAGGGGGCGGCCAGAAGAACAGTGGTAAACTGTTCATGATGGGTAAGCAAGCGGCAGAGGCAGACACGCAAGTTGTTACCGGTACATTTCTTGTTAACAGTGTTCCTTCTTTTGTCTTATTCGATGCGGGGGCAACCCATTCTTTTATTTCAAAGAATCATGCTGTGTTGTTGGGATTTGGAAGTAGTGAGTCTGTAAATGATGAGGTATTTATACCTTCTGGAGAGATTGTATTCTATAATAAGTTATTTAGAGGGGTGTCTATGATTGTGAGGGAGCTGGACTTTCCTGTTGATTTGTTTGAATTCCCGTTAGACGTATTTGAGGTCATTGTCGGGATGGACTGGTTGGGTAGGTACAAAGCTAATATAGATTGTCATCAGAAAATGTGTCCTTAAGGGGTCCGAACGGAGTTAGAGTGTCATATCGGGGATTCGTGGTGAAACCTAAGGTGAAACTGATAGCGGCCATTACATTAAAGACCTACCTGAGGAAAGGCTACCCTATGATTTTATGTCATGTAATAGATACCAGAGTTGAGGAGCCGATTGCAGACCAGATTGAGGTGGTGAGGGAGTTCAATGATGTTTTTCTGGATGAGATCCCGGGATTTCCGGATGTTTTTCCAAAGAGAGATGTTGATTTTAGCTTGGAGTTGAAGCCGGGTACGGGACCAATTTTTAAGGCCCTGTATCGCATGAGATCAAAGGATCTTGAAGAGTTAAAGAAGCAGCTGAGTGAGTTACTAGACAAGGGGTACATTAGACCTAGTGTATCGCCGTGAGGAGCACCAATTCTATTTGTGAAGAAGAAGGATGGTAGCTTATGGTTATGAAATAATTACCGTGATTTGAACCATGTGACGGTAAAGAATAGGTATTCATTACCTAGGATTGATGATCTGTTTGACCAGTTAAGTGGAGTTGGGGTGTTTTCAAAGATACATCGGGGTATCACCAGCTGAGGATAAGGGATAGTGACATTCCGAAGACGGTGTTTTGTTCGAGGTATGGGCATTATGAGTTTATGGTGATGCTATTTGGGTTGACTAATGCACCAGCGGTATTCATGGACCTCAAGAACCGGATCTTCAGTCCATATTTGGACATGTTTGTGGTTGTATTCATTGACGATATCTTGGTCTATTCTAAGACTAAGGAGGAGCATACGGAGCATCTGAGGATCGTACTACAGACCCTGAGAGACAACCAGTGGTATGACAAATTGTCTAAGTGCGAGTTCTGGTTAGAGAAGGTAGAATTCTTAGGGCATGTGATAACTACGAAAGGGGTAATGGTGGCTCCGAGTAAGATCGAGGCGGTGTCTAACTCAGAGGCACCAAAGAACGTGGCAAAGGTGAGAAGCTTTCAGGGTTTGGTTGGGTACTACAGGGGGTTTGTGAAAGACTTCTCAAAGATAGATAGACATATGACGGCGTTAATGAGGAAGGAGAATAAGTTTTACTGGAGTGAGAGCTGTGAGACGGCGTTCCAAACCTTAAAGGAGCGTTTGACTACGGCTCCTCTTTTAGCATTACCTGAGAAAAGTAAGAATTTTGAGGTGAATACGGATGCATCGAAGTGTGGGTTGGGATGTGTGCTGATGCAGAATGGGAAGGTGATCGCTTATGCGTCAAGGCAGCTGAAGCCTTATGAGGAGAATTACCCCACTCACGATCTAGAGTTGGGTGCGGTGGTGTTCGCGCTGAATATTTGGAGGTACTATTTGTATGGTGCTAATTTTAAAGTGTTCTCAGACCATAAGAGTCTGAAGTACATCTATACCCATAAGGAGTTGAATATGAGGCAGGGGCGGTGGATGGAGCTGATTGGAGACTATGATATGGAGATCGTATATCATGAGGGGAAGGCGAATGTGGTTGCTGATGCGTTGAGTCGAAAGAGTGTACAATCCTTGTGCACTGCGATTTCCTTGATGAGGTTGCGGGATGAGGTAGCGAGGATGGGGATCCATGTGATTCAGAAGGGAGATGTTATTAGTTGCTTGATGATCGAGTTGGGCTTATATGATGATATTAGGAGCAAGCAGTTAGAGGATCCGAAGATTCAGTTGTGAAGAAAGGGAGTAGAGGAGGGTACTACTCCGAGATTTTCGATTCATGCTGATGGGAGTGTAAAATTTAAGGATCGATGGAGTGCGCCGAACGATTTGGAGCTAAAGAGGGTGATTTTGACTGAGGCTCATTGTACTCCTTATTCGTTTCATCCGGGTGGGGATAAACTATACAAAGATCTGAAGAAGACTTTCTGATGGCCGAGAATGAAGAAAGAGGTAGCTGACTTTGTTGTGAGATGTTTGACATGTCAACGAGTCAAAGGGGAGCAAAGGAGACCGCAGGGTATGATTTAGTCCTTAGAGGTGCCGGAGTGGAAATGGGAGTCTATATCCATGGATTTTGTGGTGGAAATTCCGAGATCGCAAAGGGGGATTAACATGATTTGGGTGATCGTGGATCGGTTGACCAAGTCAGCCCATTTCGTGCCTATGAAGGATCGGTTGACCAAGAGCGAATTTTGAAGAAGGAAAGTTGACAGCAGGAAACGTTGGTTGTGCCCAATAACGCAGTCTGCGTCCACCGACGCAGCCTGCGTCCTGCGCAGTTGCCACGCGAGCTTGTTCCGTCTTTCCCTTTTGTTTAGGTCCATTTCTCAAGGCCCGTATGTTTCCGGAACCAAGGGTATTTAAGAGCAACAATTTGAGATATTTTACCATCTCAGACTTTTAGAACTTGAATCTCATATTTTTTTTATCTATTTTTCTTACATAAAAACTTGTAATATTTATAGTATAATCTTTTGGTTATGAGGATTAGGGAAGGCTAAGTCCTTTTGCTTGGTATAATTTGAACAAGTGCAATACTCCTATCATTGTATGACTCTATAATCCCCATTCCTTCTATTTAATACTATTTTCTTATGTTAATTTCTTGTGTTGAGTAGATGAATGTTTAGTTTTGCCATCTTTACATTTTATTTACTTGATGAATGCTTATTCTAGGTAGGATTGGTTGTCTTATCTTTGAATGTGTTGATGCAAACTTGAAAGATTGCAACTTTGGCTTAAAGTTGGAATCTTTGAGGTGGAAAAGTGTGTGTTATGTGTTATAATATGCTTTAGTGTTGTGATACATGATTCTAGCTTAATCGCTTGGTAAAAATCTTAATGCTTGTTACTTTAGGTATGCTTATGATTTAATAAGTATTGCTTGAGTTTCAAATGGTTGATCTTGGACGTTTTAATTCATATTAACTAGTTTCTTGGGAGGTAGTAGTACGTAGATAAATGAAGGGAAGGTTGGAAAGGAGTCATCTTTGATAGTTGTTAGTGTATCGTGTGAGAATTACATCAAGTGTTTGTCTCAATTTGGTTTAGTGCATTTAAGGTGTTTAATTACTAGAGTGTCTAGCCTAGAAAAGTTCTTATCTTTTGCATTTTCATGTTACCATCTCAACTCAATATCTTCATTTATGTCTTATTACAAGTTATCCATTATAAATATCCATTGTTTGTGATTCATAATAACTAGTGATTTAATTTAGTAGTTAGTGTTTTAATTAGTGTCTAATCTTTCATTAATGTTTATCTAGAGTTTAGAAGTTAACTTAGTCTTTTACCGTCTTCTCTTGGGTTCGACCCTTTACCTACCCTTATTACCCTTTTATTTAGGATATTTTGAGTCTAGTTGATCGAGCTTATAAATTGTTATTTGGTCTTGCTAATTATCGGAATTAACGACACCGGTTTTAGCTCGTCAAACTATTATCACAAATTCCGTCTACTCAATCGTAAATACATTTTTCTTATTAATATAATTGTTAGAAAGCTCAAATTTTATTAGTTTGGTATTTTATGAGCAATTTATAGAATATAGGGGTACCATTGATGTTTTTAAATACTGAAGGATATCACGCAGAAATCAGTAAAAAAACACGAGAGTACTATATCGAAAATCCATTTATCATTTATTTTTAAGAAAGATGGGCGAGACAAAGACACATGTAAGGTTATAATTATAGATTTTCTGCTAGATTTCTTGTTTAAGGTGTTTTCTCCCCAATCTATTTCATAGATGATTTGCCTTCTTATTTAAGCATGCTTGCCGATTTTTATTTTGAGAATGTAAATTTTTACGGAGTATATCAGAGTTGTGTATAACCTAATCATAAGGTGATAAGGTGGATAGTTAGTGCACTTTTTTAGTCTCTTAGGTTGATTTTTGGTAAGCTAACTTTGGTTTAATAAAGTTTAGTTTGATATTTTTACTATTGGTTTTGTTAAATATAGTATTGTAGATTTAAGAGTGTCAATTGAGGACATGAAGAAGTTAAAGACGTGTAGGCTACCAACTACCTAGGGGATACGTAATGTTTATTAGTCTATTAACTAAGATGTTATTATTATGTTGGATGTGATGCAAGATTTTTTTTTTTGAATGGATAACTATAAATGCGGTTACATTAATATTTGCAAGTCATATTTTGTACATATAATATTTGGAATTATCAAATTTATGGTCGGGGAGGTGTCGCTGAAATTACCGTAAAAAAACATTTATTTAATATATATATAAAATTGTCACGACGGTTCCTTTAGAAACGACGTCAAAATATTAACTATTTTGCCCTGCCTTCGAAAATAGTTTCTCCTTTAACAACGGTTTTTCACCAAACAACCGACGTTATAATTACCTTTAGTGGCGGTTTTGTAACAACAACCGACGTTATACTAACCTTTCGCGATGGTTCCGTATCTAGCTACAACCGTCTTTATAGAGAACATATAGTGGTGCAATGATATTGTTGAGATATCTATGGTGGCGGTTTTCAAACAATAACCGCCATCATAGATGAGTTATTGTGGTGATTCTTGTCTAATAACCGTCGTTTTATATAATTCTATAATAGCAGTTTTGTTCAATAAATGCCACCGTAGACGAGCTATAGTGGCGATTGTACAACCGCCGCAAAGTATATATGACCTCGTGATATACGACAGATCCAAAACCTTTAAAAACCGCCACAAAAGGTCATTTAGGATCGCCACTGTAGGAGTTTTTTTCTACTAGTGCATGTATTTAGATTGAGATTTGGATTGTGTATTTGTCATTTCACTAAATAAAATAACTTAATTATCTTGGGATTGACAACATAATATGTATTACCTCGTAAAACCAAGACGATAACATTTCTATTTAGCTTGTCGGGTAGATGGTGTATTTGAGTCACCTATCGATGAATTGTCTACTTGTTTAGCAAAAAATAACAATCAAACTAGTAAAGCACTTGCAGGTTAAAGAAGTAATGATTATTCGAATTATAGTATTATAAATCAATCATCCATCGATGGAGTCAAACTAGGATCGTCTCCCTTGAGTTTGACGTGGGCGTCACCATATCATCCACCCCGAACTTCATCATCATATTGTCACCTATTTCTCAAATTCCAAGTGTAGTGCTTGTTTACACATTACACATTACACATTACACATTACACAGGATTCTTATGGTTATCTTACACACAACACATTACATGTATTCTTCAATATTCTGATACACGCTAATTATATCCATTAACTTTCGTTCGTGTCTTTTTTTTTTTATGTCTAGTCCACTTTATTAACCAATATTCATTTCTCATGATTTTATTCCGTTTATACTAAGTCTCGCCCTTCCAATTTTTAGCTTATCTCGGGAGATTATACCACTTACACAATATAAGTAACAATGTAGAGGGCGCACTATGGAGTAGACATGGCAGACGGGTTAAACGGGTCGGTGTCGGGTTTAGATCGTTAATATGGGTTCGGGTTTGTTAGAATAGGTTTGACAGAATTTAGGCTTGATCGCGTCATTTCAGGTGGGTTGTTATAAGTTATTTGGTATATCAATTAATACGAAGTACACAATAATACATTCGTGTCGAGATGAATAAGGTAGGGTCAATTCAAGTGCCTGGTCATATTTGAGTCCTTAATTCAGGTGCGGGTTAAGCTATTCGGGTTGGATCGTCATTCATGTCAAGTAAGTTTTGTCGGGTCTAGTTATGAAGGGTAGTGATTTAGTCTCACTCTTGTGAAATTAAATACTCCGTATGTCATTCCTCAAGCGTCATTTAGCACGTAGATGATTCATCTTTCTTATAATGAAAACACCCAAGCTCACAAAAATGCACGATTAAGAGATCCGCTTATAAGAAATTGTAATGAGAAATTATCCATTCTTTATTTAAGGATGTGCAAGATAAGATTGTGCTTGTTCACATTACATTATTACAAATATACGTGCAACATGAAACGTTACAGTTGACAATTGATTTATCAGAAAGCATTTTTTATTGCTAAATAAAACAAAAAATTATAATTACGTCTAAGGTTCCCAATTTTTTAACCATAAGGTACAATTGACCATTTTATTAAACAAGATTTTTTAATATATAGCTATCGCAATAAATTTCAAACAACGAACTATCTATGAGTTTGAATGGTCATTTGGCAATATGATCCAAATTGTATCCATGTCGACACACAAAAAAAACACTCACATTGATTAATCACGTATAGTATATTGTCCAATCCTAGAAAAACATCTACTAATGTCCCTAGAGAAAAATTGTAGGATTTGTCTTCAAACCTTTTAAGTTTCTTAACATTCATTGTATGTGTTTTAGTGGATAATAAGTGAACATGGCTTAATTAACTAAAGGAAAATAGACATAAAACGAGAATGACTGACACTGAGTACAAATAAGAAGAGAGAATCCTTCTTTATGAAAGCAACAACCCCAAATCCTATGTGTCAAGCTCAGCATAAAAGTAGGAAGTTGAAAAGTCAACATTTTCATTGGAAATTATTTACTTGAAAACTAACATTATATAAATAAGGGTACCCCATAAATAAAAGCACCGGATATTTATGTATACAATAAAGGCAAATTATATTTAAATTTTGCATTCTACTTCGTAACGATTTATAAACTATTTACATGAATTTATAATTTAGAAAAACTATATGATTAGATAAGTTTTATAATTTTTAGTCTTTATATTGAACTTGATAATTAGAAGAATCATAATTTGCAAAAAAAAAAATTGTTTAGAATTTTTTTGTCTAACAATTATATTGGCCACATGCAAAACATATATGAATAATAAAGAATATACACTAATTGTGAATCGGCTGCAAATAGAAACCTTAACATCTTTTAGCCCATAAAGATTATATTTGATATAATTACGTAATTATATATATTTATAAATCATGTGCATATGACGATAAATATATGGAAAAATAGAGATAGCAAATAGGCTTATATTTGATTTATAAACAATTGTTTTTAGATATTTTGGGTAGTAACAACTTTTTGAAGGTGGGCATGAGAGGTGATATGGTGATAAACGCGGGGTTAGAGGGTTTTCGAGTTTTCAGATGAAGACTATTAGGGTTCTTAAGTCTTACTTAAGACGGGCACGGGTACGGATACGGGTACTATCTGTATTAAGTTTAAGATATGTCAAATACTAATATATATATATATATATATATATATATAATGATAATAAAGATAACTTTTTTGGTATTTTCTAAACAACAAGTGGGGTGATTTGTATATATTTTAACCGTCTTAAGTTTAAGACGGACAATGCCCGTCTTAAATGAGAATTTGGTTTATAAGGTTTGTTTAGGGGTGATTTGACATGTGACTTTCGTGTATACCCGTTCCTCAGTTTAACTTATGCCCCCACTTTATAGAAAATTTGTTAGTTTGTTTGTCAATTATTTTAATTATTTATTGAAGACCTTTAAAATACTTGCACGGATTTTATTAAATGAAAATCGGATGTAACCATTTGTAGAGGTCTACAACTATTAAAATCAGGCCAAATTTTTCATTTTAATTATGCACGTATTAAAGTTTTCATTTTCTCCCGTGCAAAGGTCCTAAAAACATAGACAAGTTTAACTAAATGAATTATGCTAAATAATTTGCACGGGTCAACAACTATTCAGCCGGGTTTTAATGAAGTAACCCATGTAATAATAAGAAAGAGTATAAACTCAAATTTAGCTAATAAGTGAAAATATTGTAGTACCACAACTACTCGGCCGATTGACACTAGATCATCATTTACGCTAATTACTATTGGAATTTATAAATCAAATTTAAAATCTTAAATATAACTTCATAACTCTAAAACTTTATATAAACAGAGTTGAAACAACATACCCGTACAATTTGCACGGGTCTAAAACTAGTTTACATTTAAATGTACACATTTTGTCTTTAATCATGATTTGTACATATTTTATTACCTATAGAACCATTTTTTTTATTGAAATTATAAAATGGCATTTTAATAAGATTGACGAGACATCGTCTCTTAATAGATTTACATGAACAATATCCATTAGCGGATTTAAATTAAGTAACAATATTAATATTAGGAATACTTAGAGTAACAATAGTAATAACGGGACCGTTAAATGTCTCATTTTCTGGTTGACAAATTTTTTTGGTATCATAATATAAAATTTATAATACATCGTACATGATAAACGGATGTATTAGAGAAATTAACACAATTCAGTCGCATACAAATAATCTCTAATAGATAAACATAAGTATTTAGTTAAGGATGGTGATAGGGCGCCACCGGGTGGCGCCGAATGTCGGCGCCACCATAATTAAAAAAAAGGAAAAATAAAAAAATGAAATGATGATTTTTGTTTTTGCGCCAAGTGTTTAAGGTTAGATATGTAATTTTATATAGGTTACTATTTACACCAAAATTACATAAGTTCAATTATCTACAACTGTAAATACGTTTCTTCGTCGGTGTGTTCTTCATCTACTTTTTTTTCTTTACGGGTTTTCATACACAATCTAAAAAAAAATCAATACCTTCTTCATTGGTATTCGTTCTGAAATTGTGATTTGAAACAGATTAGTTCTCATAATTTAATGTGGTCACATGAATTCCATATTTGCATCAATCAATTTCTTTGGATGCAATTACATTTCAGGCTCTGACATTGAAACTACAGCAGCCATTTGATGTTGAACTACGTTCCACAAATAACGCAACAATCTTTAAGATTTAGTTTTTTTTTTTTATATTTACAATTATTATTATTTTTACAATTAGTTAATAAGGTTAAGTTCCTAAATTACCCTTTAATATTATTTAGTATGAAATTCAAATCTTGATGGAGGGAAAGCAAAATAACAAAGCAATTTACAATAATAACCCCGGTGGCGCTTAAATTGAGCGTCACCGGGTGGCGCTATCTCATTTTCCTTTAGTTAAATGTTAGCATATTAGCACACACTTTAAAATGGTCAATCACGACTTAGAAACACAAAGTTCATGTACCAAATAGGACAATAAAGAAATTACAAGTACAAGATTGGAATTATTTTAATTCAATAAGCTATCTTACGATGGGCTCTTCCATTATCGCGAGTAGCTAATAATGGGTTTCAGATATCGAGCTTGAGCATCTTTCATACATAAATATACTAATAAATTAATAATATTAATCGAAGATTACATTAAGGTATAAATTTAAGGGAATCTTAATATATGAGTGGATTCTAAAGAGAGAACTAAAAATATAAATTAATAATATTAATTGAAGATTACATTAAGATATAAATTTAAGGGAATCTCAATATATTAATGGTTTCTAAAGAGAGAACTAAAACTAAAAATAATACCAATGAGGGTATTAGTGAAATTAATATTTATGGTAACACGAGCTGTAAAAATAAAAGTAATATCATCGGTAGTAGTGAAATGAACAATAGTATTAGTGGGTATAACTGTAAGTCACAATATTATTTGTATGAGTAGTGAGAATAACAATACTAACAACGAGAGCAGTGAATGCGTCTCATTATCGGGTCAATAAATTTTTTCTTAAATCATGATTTAAAATATGTATCGTTAATGAAAAACGTATGAATTAGACCAATGAACACAGTTAACAGATTTAAGTCATAGCCCGTATATATTTTAATCAATCTGAAATTAAGAGATTAGTTAGAAAAAATTTTACGCCTAACAAATTATACAAAAAAGGGTAACAAAAATAACCGTAGTAGCAACGCGTGTTTTGAAATTAATATTGTAGTAACATATTTAGTGCAAATAGAAGGAATGCCAATTGTATTAAGTGTAATGAACAATCACCCAAACTATAGTGAGACAATCTCTCCTAAATTATTCAGAGACCAATCATCCTTACCCATATGGCCATATATTTAGTTTTTATTACCTATTTACATTTAAATGTACACATTTTGTTATTAATAATGATTTGTACATATTTTATTACTTATAAAACCACTTTTTATTGAAAATATAAAATGGTATTTTAATAAAATTAACGAGACATCGTCTCTTAAAAGATGTACATGAAAAATAACATTAGATATATAGTAAGTAACAATATTAATATTATGAATAGTGTGAGTAATAATAGTAATAATCGTAATATATAATATATAATATATCGTACATGATAAAACGTATATAATAGACAAATTAACACAATTCAGTCGCATACAAAATATCTTTAAGATAAACGTAGGAATTTAATTGAATTTTAGCATATTAGCACAAATAATACCAATGAGGGTATTTGTGAAACTTAATATTTGTAGTAACACGAGCAATACAAATAAAAGTAATATCATCTGTAGTAGTGTAATGAACAATAGTATTAGTGGGTGTAATTGTAAGTAACAATATTATTTGTATGAGTAGTGAGAGTAACAATAGTAACAACGGGAGCAGTGAATGTGTCTCATTATTGGGTCAATAATTTTTATCTTAAATCGTGATTTAAAAAATGTATCGTTAATGAAAAACTTATAAATTAGATCAAATAACATAATTAACAGATTTAAGTTATAGCCCATATATCTTTTAATAAACCTTAAATTAACAGATTAGCTAGAAATATTATATGCCTAACAAATAATACAAAAAAAGGGTAACCTTAAACTAACGTGTTTTGAAATTAATATTGTAGTAACACACGTAGTGCAAATGGAAGGAATACCAACTGTTTAAGTGAAATGAACCTTCACCGGAACTATAGTGAGACAATCTCTCCTAAATTATTGAGAGGTCAATCATGGTTACCCATTTATTTGTTTTTTGTTACCTATTTACATTTAAATGTACACATTTTGTCTTTAATCATGATTTGTACATATTTTATTACCTGTAAAACCATTTTTTATTGAAATTATAAAAGTATTATTTTAATAAACTCAACGAGACATCATCTCTTAAAAGAGTTACATGAACAATAGCATTAGCGGATATAAAGTAAGTAACAATATTAATATTATGAATATTGAGAGTAACAGTAGTAATAACGGGACTAGAAAATGTCTCTTTTTCAGGTTGATAATTCTTTATGTATGATAATTTAAAATATATAATATATCGTACATGATAAACGTATGTATTAGACAAATTAACACAATTCAGGCGCATCTAAAATAATATTTAAGAGATAAACATAGGTATTTAGTTGAATTTTAGCATATTAGCACAAACTTAAAGATGGTCAATCACGACTTAGAAACACAAAGTTCATATACGAAGTAGAACAATCAAGAAATTACAAGTATAAGATTGAAATCATGTTAATTCAATAAAATATCTAACGAGGAGCTCCTCCATTAACGTTGGAGAGTATCTCATAATGGGTTTCAGATATCGAGTTTGAGCATATCTCATACATAAATATACTAATAAATTAATAAAATTAATCGAAGATTACATTAAGGTATAAATTGAAGGGAATCTCAATATATTTAAGGATTCTAGAGAAAGAACTAAAAATAAATATAATATCAACGAGGGTATTAGTGAAACTTAAAATTCGTCGTAACACGAGCATTATAAGTAAAGTAATATCATCGGTAGGAGTAAAATGAACAATAGTATTAAAGGGTGTAATTGTAAGTAACAATATTATTTATATGAGTAGTGAGAGTAACAATAGTAACAACGGGAGCAATGAATTTATCTTATTATCGGTCAATAAACTTTATCTTAAATCATGGTTTAAAATTTGTATCGTTAATGAAAAACGTATGAATTAGACCAATGCACACAATTCTATTTCATACAAAATAAAATTAAAAAAATAAACATAGTTATGATAAGCGAGATGGAGCGGCAAAACCATATACATAAATGTATTAAGTAAGTTTAGTGCTAAGTAAAATTATAATGATAAGATATATGGTGTAATATTCATATTACGAATGTAGTAAATGAATTTTATTTTTAAAAATTTAAAATAATCCCTTGAATATTTACGGGTGTTACACTACTTATAAAATTATATCTTTAACTGCGTTAAAAAAATTGCATATTTAAAGTAAAATACACATTTTATGATATTATTATCTTGACCAATATTGTAATTACAAGGGTAAGAAATATGAAAGAGTAAGGATTCTGAATATAAAATCTATTACATAAAAATAAATGTAAAATTCTTCATATATCCACGAGATCTATATCCATTAGTGTAATAAAAATGTAAAAGATCATAGTCAAGATATGACATTATAGGTGATCACATCATAAATATGGAGTTGATTTTCTCAATCCCTATCGAAACTCGAAAGCATCCAATGTTTGTAGTATATTTTGGTGAAAGAAAGACAAAACTAAGAGAATGGTAGAAAGTAAAACAATTTCTAACAAATTCTACAATTCTTTTTTTTGCTCTTTCTATTTATTAGGTATTTTAGCATATTTTATTTGAGGAAGAGGGAATATATAAAATACCATGGTGAATGAAGATATAAAAATGACACTAAAACGTTTATGCATGAGCTATGGATGGTGTTATGGTGTATTTTGGCATTTTGATCCTCTAAATTCTATGTAAGTTCCCTTTTTAATTTTACCCTTTTTTTGTGTTTTCAACCCAAAATATTATGTAAATCATCAAGTTGTAGGATGAGTTCATTATTAAGTGGTTTGAATTTTTTAAATTTGGTGAAGCAATTTTTTCTTATTATTTATTTTTTAGTTTTAGTTTTAGTTTTTTAAGGTTATTTTTCCATGATATTTTTTAATAAGTCTCGCTGAAGACGGGTCACATTTCTTATAAATTGAAGACGAGGTAAATGTTGTAAGACGAAATGTAACTAGAACAATTGTTTAAGATATAACAGTTTGTGAGGACAAATGGACACATTTGTCGTTAAAATGACGACATTTGACCCGTCTTCGATCAGCTGGTGACGAAAAGTGATCGTCTTCAATCATTGACTATTTTTAGGATGTTAAGTATGGTTTTTTTTTTTCATGATATTTTTAGGATGTTAACTATGAAGGATGGTTACTCAATGGAGCATGCAGAGAGTGTAGTTGGCAATATGCTTCTTCAAGTCCATAGCATTGGCGAAGGGTATGTTTATTTTTCCAACAATTTCTTGAATATATGTGTCACCTTTTTAATTCAATGAAGTTTTATTTTTTATTTTTTATAACTTGAATTGAATTATTTTTGTTATTCAGAATAATTGGTGGAGCTGCTGTGGATGGGAAGCATAGATGGATATCTTCAAATGACATATCTTGGGTAATTCAATCAATGTCCCATTATGAAAAAAGTGCGTATAATTGTTATTTGTCAACCTTAACCTTCAACTGTCTTGTTTTTCATAGGATGTTTCCGAGTTTGGCTTCCAGTTTTCATCGGGAATAAGGGTACTTACTTTGTTAATATTATCACTAATTTTTACATCAGTACATTACAGATAAGGATTTTAGTCTAATAAGAGTATACACAGTTCTCTTATCATGATCTTCCTTATTAAGTTTATCCATGATTGAGAGAGTTCTATTTTGCAGACAATTGCAGTGCTACCTGTGAAGTCGCGTGGCGTGGTACAACTAGGCTCTATACGAGAGGTTAGTGCTGCGAATCCTGTCATTTTGCTTTTGCTTTAGCTTTTGTAATCTTTGACACACTGTTTTATCCATTCGTTGATCGAATATTTTTTATTTGGTTAGATTTATGAAACACAAATACTCGTGGATCAACTAAAGAAGATTCTTCAGGAAATCGGTGGGGTGGTTCTGAGAGGAAATGTTAGTCCGTCCTTGACGACAGCTGCTGCTGGCCAGAATGACGCATTTGCTTCCATGAGCTCATCTCAAAATATTTACATCAGTGGTGATGTATCTACATCATGGGTAAACACAGTTGAAGATGTGGGAAGTTGTTCAGTGTTTGATCTGTTAGATGCTCAGTTCGGATCATACGATGGAAAAACCGAAGATGATAATGGTGATAGTGAGTTTTTAGGTGACCTTAGTTTCGCATCTCTGGTTACAAATATCCAATACTTATTTGAGGAACAATTTGCAGCCACTGATTTCCCACCGCCTTCAATAGGCTTCCAAATGGATGATGTTACCCAATGGCTTGTTGATTCCTCAGAATTGTGTGATATGCTTTCCCATAACCCCCTGCATACCTCAAGTGATGATGGTGTGTCATCAATTGTGAGTGGAACTGATGGATTTTTTAGCATTCAGGGAAACGATGCACTACATAATTGCATGGAAGTTGAAACATTAGGTGTTAATGCAAATAATGATCCACTATTAGCTGAGTTATGGACAGAAAACATAATTGGTGGCATGGGATATACACACAATGTCTCAGAGGTGGGAGGACACAGTGGAGCTCTAGCTAAAAAGGGGTTGTTCTCTGAACTAGGCCTTGAACATCTCTTGAGAAATGACATGGGTGTTGTAAGCGGTCGTTCCTCCAAATCGTACGTAGATGATCAATGGCCTCCTTCTAAACGGAGGAGACTTGAAGGATATGAATTGATGAATAATCTAATTCAGCACACTTCCCCATATCCATGTATTGGCAGTCAATTTCGAGATTTTGAATCCTTAACAAATTGTGTGCCCAAGACAGAAACAGGGTTGCGTGCTAGGGAGAGCTATGGCGTGGACTCAAAGAGCTGTATAAGCAGAAAACTGGATGAACCTGGTAAGCCCACAAAAAAGAGAGCAAAGCCTGGAGAAAGTAAAAGGCCGAGGCCCAAAGACCGCCAACAGATAGCAGAACGCATCAATGAGTTGAAGGATCTTGTCCCTAATGGTTCAAAGGTATTTAACTATTTATTGTTCTTATATGTTGTTAGAACTTAGAAGGAGTAAGGATTACGATCTGATAAATGATGATTACTGTTGCAGCTAAGCATTGATGCCTTGTTGGGTCAGACTATCAAACACATGGATTACTTGCAAAATATGGCTAAGCATGTCGACAAAATAAAAAAAGTTGATGAACCAAAGGTATAAAAGAAAGCTTTTTAATTACTAGACTTATTTTAGGATTTAATTTGCAATCAATTGAAATAGCTGGTTGTTCAGTTGATTGGGCAGGGAAAGGAACGGGTTCCTAGTAGTATTCATGGCTCTACTTGTTCATATGAAGTTGGTGGCTCAAGTATTTTTTGCCCAATCATAGTCGAGGATCTTGGTCACTTGGGTCAAATGCTTATCGAGGTAAGATACTTGTTGCGATCACTTATTATTTAACTTTTCTTTTAATTTAAGACGAAATATTGTTCAACATCATGTAATTTGGGAATATCCCAATGTAGATGGTATTTGAAGAACGAGAATACTTCCTAGAGATGGCAGACATAGTTAAAAGCTTGGGATTAAGTATCCTTAAAGGAGTAATGGAAGAAAGAAACAACAAGATTTGGGCACAATTCACGATTGAGGTATATATATATTATTATGAGTATTTATTTTCATTTTTACCCTATAATTGTTATGTTTAGCTTAATTCTAAATGAAGGTTGGGTGATATAATGCAGGCGAAAAGAGGTGTGGAAAGAGTGGATGTGTTTATGTCACTCATGCAGAGTATGCAATGCGGAAGCAGTAAAGAAGTAGTAGCCACTACAATTGAGCCGCATGGGTTTCCCATTTCCATTTAAGCTCGTCTTTAGGTAGTCATTATAATTTAGAGTCAAAAGATCGAGTAAAACATACAAACCTCCATATTTTGAGTTAAACGCAGGTAAACAGGCACACGGCTACATATACATATATTTCTGCGTGCACAAATATTCAAATGAGCGGGTAATACGTAATATAGTAGCTCCATTTTTACGTTATCTTGTCTCAATTATTATATACCTCTCGACAAGAATAAAAAAGTAAACAAAAGACAAGGATTATACAGGACAAGTGTATAGTTGGATTCGTCAACGGCGTTAAATCTCAAAATGTTAGCAATAGTTATGGTCGGGCCAAAAATAAAATAGCAAAGGCTTTAATGGACGGACTTTAAAGTAGGCTTTTATAGCTACTGGTATTGCCCTTTGACCCATTTCCAATAGTGAATGTCGTCACGCCTGCTTATTATATTTCGTAGGTCACTGCTTATCATTTTGCCTTGCATTTTAAGTTATGTTGTTCATTTATTGTTCCCCTTTTTGCTCCCACAAGGTCATCACCTTCATCTTAATTTTCAAACTTGCCATATAAATGGGCATACACCAATATTAAATCCACGTGTCATATTTATTCTTAGAAAAAAGATGCTAAACATACTCATTTCACATTCTTCATCAAATGTTAGATATTGTCATCTCTTCATCATAGATTAGTAATCTTGACACCCCCTTTTATTCATTGGAGCCACTAATTAATTTAATCAGGTTGCATTTTCATGAGATAAGGGGCCAAGTCATTTAGTACGTAAAAGTTGATCATAAAATTATGGACGTCGTCACATATAAAAAGTCGAGTTTCTTTTGGTGCCAATATTGAGATGACCTTATGAGAGGATACATAAAGCATATGGGTCACATATGATCGATTCTCAATTTTTATGGATACGGATGAAACATTTTCCAAATTAATTGTTGGATCATGCTCCTAGTGCTTTTCATTCTAGTTTGGTCGAAAAGTTTGGGAAAATGCCCATATATATAAGTAATAAAATGAAGGCTTGCATTGGAATCTTGATTACGTTTAATGTTTGGGCGTTATGCATTATGACTGGAGATTTATGGAGTGCCAAATACTTTTGTTTTGCCAAACGATACTCTTCTCTAGTTTGAAGAGGAGAGAACTTCGAGAAGAGAGTATACTTGCTATTGGATTGATGATATTCTAGAAATAGAAGTAAGATAGGAACAGAGTGGAAAGATTGAGATGATTTGTATTAATTTTCAGAAAGTGAATGAGTGTATTACAATTGAGAGGCACTCAATATTTATAGCAATTCTGTTACAACAATTCTGTTAGCTAACTAACTAACTAACTTTAAGCTAACAACTTCTGTAACTAACTCCAACATCTTTATTATAACAGCTATTAGTATTGTTCTGCATCATATCACCCCTCTTCAAAAGAGACTTGTCCTCAAGTCTTAGTCAACACTACAAAACGAACGCGGGAAACTGACGGACAAAATCCGTCAGTAACAATGAAAATCCGTCAGTAATTTACACTACTGACGGAATTTCCGTCAGTAACACGCGTCACTTCAATTGGTAACGAAAAAACGACTTCTGACGGATTTTCCGTCAGTAATTGAAACTACTGACGACTTACTGACGGAAGGTTCGTCAGGCAATTCAATTGGAAAGTCAAGATAATATTGACTTTACTGACGGAATTTCCGTCAGAATAGTCAACATTGACTTGACTTACTGACGGAATTTCCGTCAGAAAAGTCAAGATTATCTTGACTTTTCTGACGGAAATTCCGTCAGTAAGCCAAGTCAATGTTGACTATTCTGACGGAAATTCCGTCAGTAAGTCAAGTCAATCTTGACTATTCTGACGGAAATTCCGTCAGTACTTAATAGAGTAGTGGCTGGATACAGCAGCCTGCTGTCCAGCCACAATGCGTTTTTTACATTGTTTTAAACGTTGAAAATTTCAACAAAACCTGCAATACAGAAAATACATACGTTCACCGCAAAGCGGTAATTCATACTCACATCGACCGCACGGTCGGAAATCAACAAAAGGCGATAAAAATAAAGGTGAAGACCGATGGAAATTGGAAAAAGAATTCATTACATAAAATGTTAAACAAATTCATACAACTTGGGGATTTACAAGCTTACAAATTCAACTGTTCCTAACTTAGGTAAATTAAACATTACTAACCTAAGGGGGTAACGGGAGGTCCTCCAAAACCGTGCCCGTCGTCCGCGTTGTCATCTCTTGGACGTGGAGGAGGGAAGTTGTTGCACAAGTCCGGGGGAAGAAATCTCATCATAGCCGCTTGCATGGCAGCCATTTGCGCGGCTTGGTGATCCATTTGTTGTTGATTGGCCCGTACTTGTGCTTCAAGGGCAAGTCGGGCGGCTCTCTCATGTTCTCGTTCATTCGCAAGTGCATTCAATTGTTCCTTCATTTGAGTATTCTGAGTTGCGAATTGAGTGTAATCTGTAGGATTGTAGGAGAAAGAAGCGCGTGCACTTTTGTTGCATGGTGGATCATACCACACTTGTTTCCCCTTGTCTCCTACCCCGAAGAGCCTTAACTTCTTATCGAATCCGTCAACCGCTTTATAGTATGCACGGAATTCGTCTGGGGTCTCGCCAGTTGGCGTTTGCTGACTCATCTCCTCGGTGTAAGCTTCCTGAACCCACAAAAAAGAAATTATATAATTAAAAACATTAAGTAATCAAAACAAAACGAAACTAATAAATAGTATTAAAATTAGATATAAAAAAACTCCTTATTAATTATT
The DNA here is from genome assembly GCA_022085475.1 of Heliosperma pusillum. NCBI lineage: Eukaryota > Viridiplantae > Streptophyta > Magnoliopsida > Caryophyllales > Caryophyllaceae > Heliosperma > Heliosperma pusillum. The sequence continues at coordinate 24,305 of JAIUZE010003958.1, forward strand.
AGACAAACTTACGTTTGTCTTAGCAGCTCTAGGGTTAACCCACTCGCCCTTCTTGTTCTTTTTTGTTTTCTCAAACAACTTGTACGGCGTAGGATCAACCTGAAAGTATTATAAAAACATTAAGTGATATATCGGCAATATTAATCCTTCATAATTAATATGCAAATTGTATGTGAAGTAAAAAATAAAGGACTTACCAATTCTTTAAACGCATCGGAACAACTCTTCCGGCCTAGAGTATGGGTGCCCACCGCTTTCTCGCCACCTGACCGTCTATTAGCCTTGTTTATGTTAGACCTCTTGGCGAATTCGGGATCGCTTTCGGGCCTATTTCTAATGTTTTCCCACCAACTTTCAGGCACCCATTCCGGCCTATTTTTGTTATACTTGCAGCCATTAACAAGTGAGGTAATCCGCCTCGTGACATGTTTCTGCCAGTCGGGCTTCGGGTCGTAGTTCGGATCGACCGAGTTCACATGATTCTATTTCATCATAAACAACTTGTTAGTAATTGCTGAAATTGTATAACTACACTTTTTGAATGAAAACAATTACTTTTTAGTAATAGATACAACCGTAATAAAATATACCTGAAAGTAATCCCACATCCGCCTACGCTGGTAATGGCTCGCTTCACTCCATTTGGTGAAGTATTCTCGGCCTATGGTACGAATAAAAGACCAAGTAACGTATTGCTTGATCGGCTTGTCGTCCCACCTGAAAAATATACATATTAGAAGGAACGCGATAATAAAAGATAATAGAAGTTAGCGAAAAAGTGATAATAAAATAAAGTTTGCGATAATAAAAGTATTCTATATATTAATTAGACACTTACCACTGGCCTAAAGCAGGATTGCAAGACAGAATAATCCGGTTACTCTCCTGCTGTGTCGTCGGGATCACCACCTGCTCTTGCTCTTGCTCCTGCTCCTGCTCCTGCTCCTGAAAGGCAGCATCCTCCTCGTTCCGCTCATCGTCAGCACGACGAGAACGACTAGTACTGCCACCTATGATTCGTCTGATAAACGATCCACCTGCCATAAGTAAAAGCTATATACAATGGAAATTGTTAGGTAGTTCAATATATAAAAACCGTGAGAAAACTTTTTGAATTACAATGCAAAGTTTCAAATTTGATTATAATTGTATTTTAACAAATAGATTACAATTAACTAGTGACCCTCACTATCACTATCACTACAAATCAACAAACTTTCATAATCTGAAAAAAGTATTCCGACTTCTTCCTCATCTTCCTCATTTTGTAGTAGTTATATTTTTTCATCTTCATCAACTTTTTCTTTTTCTTCACCGATGTCCTTGTCATACTCCCCTTCACCCCTTTCAACAACCACTTCATATTCATCCTCACTTTGTATCTCTTCCACCAAAATTGGTGAAATTGACTGACTATTGACAACCACATCTTCTTGGAAGACAATTTCGTCAACAGGAGCATCAACATTCGATCGTGCCTTGATTTTAAAAACCGCGGACCATTGATTATCTTTCTTAGTGGTTGGATAAGGAGCATAACACACTTGATCCACTTGAAAAGCTGCCACGAATGGGTTATGTCCACGAAGTTTCTTTTTTAAGTTTACATCGACAAGTCCGTATACCTTATGGATACTAACTCCTTGTGGGGAATTATCAAACCATTCACATTTAAACAATATGGCTTTATAAATTTTGTGCTCGATATAATAAGAAAGCTCAACTACTTCATTAAGGGTTCCGTAGTAGTCGAACCCTTCAGTAGAACTCACACAAACCCCATTGCTTATAGTAGTTTTCGGAACATCAACTCCATCTTTAAAAGCACGAAACTTATAGCCATTGATAGAATATCTTCTCCATGTCCTCACCCAGTTACTTGGACCTCCTGCTAGAGCTATTATTAAAGGATCCTTCAATCTATAAGCCTATATATCAATAAAACAATATATTAATTATATTAAGATGTTATATTCTCAATATTAATTATTAGTTAATAAGAAATTGAAATGTGATCTTACTTCATTTCCCAACCATTTCGAAAAACTTTTGTCATGTTTGCTCCAAACATCATCATAAGACGTGACATCAGGATATGTGAGTTTGATGTACGTCTCGAATTCCCTAATAATAAGACGTGACATCAAGACATGTTTTAATTAGTAATGTACGTTTGAACTATAATGAATTAATTTTATTACGAAAAGTTATTTGTGTAATAATGAATCAAATACTTACTTTTCATAAGTCTCTAAAAATTGCCCACAGTTTCTTAGCACATAAAAATGAGCTTCTTCAAACTCTTTTTCATTTAATTACCTCGTTATACATTTTCCGGTAGTATTTCCCATGTCATCATTGAACAACTCGGGTATATTTGAATCTAGTTGGTTATCGGAATTCACACCAACCTCCAAGTCCTTCGCTTTTGTGTCAATGTGATCTTCGAAATATAGGGAACAAAAATTAGAAATTTCCTCTAACAAAAAAGCGTTGCATATGGAACCCTCGACCCGAGCTTTGTTGCCAACCTTCTTTTTCAAATGATTAAGGAACCTCTCAAATGGATACATCCATCGATATTGGACAGGTCCTCCAACTTTCGCTTCATAAGGTAAGTGAATAGGTAAATGCTCCATGGAATTGAAGAAAGAAGGGGGAAATATCATTTCTAACTTGCATAATATCTCCGCAATTCTTGACTCTAGATGTTCCATGGAATCAACTTTAATCGTAGAAGTACACAAGTCTCTAAAAAATTGGCTTATCTCCGTTATAGCATTCCAAGAATTCGTCGGGAGTAAATGTTTCAATGCAACAGGAAGTAACCGTTCCATAAAGACATGACAATCATGACTTTTCATGGAATGTAACACCAAATTTCTATGGTCAACACACCGACTCAAATCTGAAGCATAACCATCCGGGAATTTCAAACTAGCAACCCATTCGCATAGAGCCTTCTTCTCCGCTGTCTCTAAAACAAACCTAGATGATATGGGTCGTTTCAAGCAATACTCAAGAAAGTCAGCTTTACCCTTAGGGCCAAACGAAGTTTTCTTTGTTACATTCATCACCGTGTTGATAAGTGTTCAAAAAAGTTTTTCTCAATGTACATAACATCTAAGTTGTGTCGAATCAACAATGTCTTCCAATAAGGGAGTTCCCAGAATATGCTTTGCTTCCACCAACCTTCAGTTTTGTCGTCTTTCAATCTTTTCATTTCTTCAGCAGAAGACTCGACAACTTTCGGTAAACCTTTTACGGAATCCCAGACTTCAGCGCCGGTTAATTTGATTGCAACTGTGGTATCCTCAGTTTTCCTATTCTTTAGAAAATGCTTACAATTGTTGCGGATAGGATGATCATGTTTCAAGAAAGTACGATGACAATCGAACCAACAAACCTTTCGACTATGTTTCAGAAAAAAGGATTTAGGATCTGTTTGAAGACAATAAGGACAAGCACGGTATCCGGCCGTGGACCAACCGGAAAGCATGCCATATGCAGGAAAATCATTGATCGTCCATAGTAATGCCACTTTTAATTGAAAGTTACGTTTCTTAGAGACATCATAGGTATCCACACCGGTTTCCCAAAGTTCTTTCAACTCTTTGATCAACGGTTGGAGGTACACATCCAATTTTGCTTTAGGGTTATTAGGACCTGGAACGATCATAGATAAGAACATAAATTGCCTCTTCATGCATAACCAGGGGGGTAAGTTGTACGGGGTTACAATCACGGGCCAACACGAGTAAGACTTCCCGAATTGGCCATAAGGTGAAAATCCATCTGTACACAAACCTAGTCGAACATTGCGAGGCTCACTTGCAAATTCTGGATGCTCTCTATCGAAATGTTTCCACGCTTCTCCATCACTTGGGTGTGCCATTGTCCCTCTTTCTCTTACTCGAGAGTTTTTATGGTGCCAACTCATCTCACCTGCTATGTGTTTGGTTGCAAATAGTCGTTGTAACCTTGGCGCAAGCGGGAAATAAGTCAGTGGTTTACAAGGTATTCGCTTCCGGCCACTTAAATTCTTTTTACCTTTATACCGAGAGGCATGACATTTGGTACATTCCTCAAGATCGACATTTTCTTCCCAAAAAAGCATGCAACCGGTAGGACATGCATCGATTTTCACATGGGGTAGTTGGAGTCCCTTAAGCAAATTCTTAATCTCTTGGAAATTGCGCGCCATTTGATTATTTTTTGGAATAATGTCACTAATTAACGACATAAAACCATTGGCGCATCTAAGAGATAAGTTGTTCTCACATTTGAGTGCTACCAACCTAGCAGCCGCTTGCAACAAACTCATACTACTTCCCTCATACACTGGTTGTTCGGCTTTATTTAACATTCTAAAAAAGGCTGAAACTTGGGGATGTGGGGGATAACGAACTTCTTCATCGCTAAGGTCGTCGGGATTAAGTCGAGCCTCCATTATTTGCTCAACATTATCACGTAATGCATCTTCAACCAACTCCCGGTAAGGATTCTCACTAACTACGATACTACTTGAACTCTCTTCGGTAGCCAGTTTCTCACCGTGATACTTCCATACATAATAATTATCAGTAAAACCATTCGACCATAGATGATTTTGAACCTCCCTTTTCGATTTAAAAGCTAAGTTATCGCATTTCTTACATGGACACCTCATTTCACCGCCTAAATCCTTAAACTCACTATATTGTTCCGCGAATTCAATAAACTCTTTCACCCCATTTGCAAATATCAGCTTGGGTTTCTTTTTTTCGTCTAATCTTTCATACATCCACCGTCGTTCTAATCTTTTCATGTTATTATGTATCTACATTTAAATATATATATGTTATATAAATAAATTATCAGAAATTAACAACAATGATAATCAATAATCACACATAGTAAATTAAACATTTATTCTCATCAACAAGTAAAATTAAATTTCTTCAATTGGGTCCTTATCACTCCAACCTAAACCCATCAATCTACGTTTCAAGTCACTAGCAAACACCACTTGTAATTTATTAATGAGGAAAAAATTCGGCAGCAATTCCCCTTTGTTTTCTAAATACACAATGTTGAATAAATATTTACTCAACATATGCATTCAGAAAACATTAAAGGAATTGTAACCGAACTCTTTCCTCATTAATAAATTACAAGTTATGTGTTTACTACCTAAGTGACTTGAAACGTAGAAAGACAGTCCCAATACGGGGACTATTCAAAAATTACTCCTAACGAGTAATTCTTGAACGGGTACTAAGTCAATATCAACACATGTAATAATTTGGACATACAAAACACATGTAATAACTAGCTACTAACAACAACAAAAAATTTATTATCAAATGATTAAGACGCAGGGCGAAATTATATTAACAACAACCAAAATTTCATTATCAAAAACAATAATGGCTACTATCCTACGTCAATTAAAGACAAACAAATAATTAAGACGGAAGGCGAAATTAAATTAACAACAAAAATTTCATTATCAAAAACAATAATGGCTACTATCCTACGTCAATTAAAGACAAACAAGTGATTAAGACGGAGGGCGAAATTAAATTAACAACAAAAATTTCATTAACAAAAAAAGTAATGGCTACTATCCTACGTCAATTAAAGACAAACAAATTATTAAGACGGAGGGCGAAATTAAATTAAAGACAAATATAATACCTAAGGATGAAAATAAACAAAGAAAGCGGCGAAAAGATGCGGCGGCGACAAGCAGTGACGGCGACAAGTAGCGACGGTCGACGGTCGGAGGTAGCTAGTGGTGGTCGTCGGATCTACAACAAACAACTAATAAAGAACATATAAATTAACAAAAGGAGAAAAGAAAGAGAATGAAATAGTTAATTAAACTTACCAAGGATGTGGTGGTCGGAAAGTAGTCGCCGGAGGAAGTTAGTCGGTGGTAGTGATGGAGCCGGTGGTTGGAAAGTGGATTTAATTGATTTGGGGGTTAGGTTTTGGGGAAAATGAAGAAGGAAGAATGACGGGCTGATTGTGCGATTTCAGCATAAAAAGAATATTTCTGACGGAAATTCCGTCAGGAATCCGTCAGTTTACCGAGAATTCGAGAACCTTTCTGACGGAATTTCCGTCAGAAATATTGTTTGACTGCGTACTGTTGACTGCATTATTGGTATGTACTGACGGAAATTCCGTCAGTATAATGGAATATTACTGACAGATTTTCCGTCAGTATCAGTAATTACTGACGGAAAATTTGTCAGTACCCGTAAGTGAATTTTGCCGCCTTTGACTTAGTCAACGCGCCATTTGTCACTGACGGTTACTGACGGATAATCCGTCAGTTTTATTTTTCCGTCAGTATTCCGTCAGTAGTCCGTCAGTCATAAAAAATCACTGACGGAATTTTTTTTCCGTCAGAAAAACCGTCAGTTTCCCGAGAAATCGTTGTAGTGCAATCTATCAGCAAACTCAGGGTACTGCTGCTCTATTACTTCTGCAAACTCCCAAGTAGCATCATGAATTGGAAATCCTTCCCAATGAAACAAATACTGCACTGCAGCCTTGTTTTGTCTCTTTATGATTCGTTTATCCAGAACAACTGCTGGTTTGACAGCAATATCACTATGGAGTCCTTGCATCCAACTTGGAATATGGACTGATACCGGAAGAACTCCTCGAAATTCTTTTAGCTGAGAAACATGGAATACCTTATGAATCTTAGCAGCCTCTGGTACATTCAGTTTATAGGCAACCTTACCTACAATATCCTCTACCTGAAATGGTCCATAATACTTAGGTGATATTTTCACATTCACCCTATGCTGAACTGAACCTTGCCTGTAGGGTTGTAATTTCAACCACACCCAATCCCCAATCTTGAAAACTCTTTCTGACCTACCCTTGTCAACCTGCAACTTCATCCTATGCTGAGCCTTTGCCAATTGTTGTTTGAGCAGGGCTAGCATAACCTCTCTGCGTTGCATTGTTCTATTCACACTCTCCACTGAAGACTCCCCTGGTAAGTAAGGAAGATGGATGGGAGGAGGTTGATTGTAAACTGCTTCATAAGGGGTCAAGTTAGTTGCAGAATGATATGTAGTATTATACCACCACTCAGCCAAAGGTAACCAAAGTGACCAGTCCTTAGGTTTTTTCCCACACATACATCTCAATTATGACTCAATGCACCTGTTTACTACCTCTGTTTGACCATCAGTTTGAGGATGGTAGGCAGAAGATAATAATAATTCAGATCCTTGGAGCTGGAATAGAGCTTGCCAAAACTGGCTAGCAAAAATAGCATCCCTATCGCTCACTATGCCTCTTGGCCACCCATGTAGTTTGAACACATTATCCAAATAAGACTGAGCTACTTCAATTGCTGTAAAAGGATGTGATAAAGCCATGAAATGTGCATACTTACTCATCCTATCCACTACCACAAATATTACTTCTTTCCCTTGAGATTTAGGCAATCCTGTTATGAAATCCATAGAGATGTCCAACCATACCTCTAGAGGTATAGGTAAAGGTTGTAACAGACCCGGATATGCAGAATTATCGTATTTATTAGCCTGACACGTGACACAATGTCTGACATAATGGCTAATGTCCTTAGTAATTCCCTTCCAAGTAAATAATGCTTTGATCCTTCTAGTAGTAGCATCTCTACCAGAATGTCCACTTTGTGATGAGTTGTGTAACCATTCCAAAATTTTGTTTCTCACATCATTATCTGGCCCAACAAAAATCTTTCCCTTCCTCCTAATTAAGCCATTAAACAGTTGGTAAGCAGGAACAGTTGTAGGATTATCTTGCAACTGCTGTCTCACATTGCTTAAGAACGCATCAAGCTCATAGCTTTGCTGGATCCTTGCTAATAAGTCAGATTGAGCTTCTGACAATGCCAAACACAACAGCTCACTTCCAGATAATCTGCTGGACAGTGCATCAGCAGCTAGATTTTCTTTCCCAGACCTGTTGTGACAACCCTCGCGAATGCGGAAATATAAAACATACAAGCATGTGAATTATATAGCGGAAAATACGGTATTTTAAAAACCTTTATACATGGAAGATAGAAAAATACGAGGAGTGTCAAAATATTACAAACTAAATAAAAATACCACAAGAGACGTAGTCTCTCCAAAAAAGTTAACAAGTAAAAGTGTTTAGGAAACAAGCTAAAATCGTCTAGAGGTGTTTTAATCCAGGGACAACGCCCGCTAGCTCACACCCGAACCCAAAATAACATAAGCAAAAAGCCATCCAAATCAAGCAACCTGTTCATCCATGAAAAACATGAACGCCACAGTCAGTGGGGAGTAACTACGGGTTCTCCCAGCCATATCACATTAAACGTACATAGAAGGAAATACAAAAGTAGAAGCATGCATATATAGATATACATGTGAAATACGATAAGAATAGATAGGCAATTCAATATATAATGATAAGAGCATATGGAATACAAATCCGAATCCATCATGTTATACAAAGACTCGGGGAAGACACTCTTAGGCAACAGAATACGCTCACTAGGGCTTGCATCTCACCGTTAGCGGTATAAGTTTGATAAGATTGAGACTCGACAAACAACCATGCCAAGTCATGCGATGATCACAATAAATCCAACATTTTATCATCCATTCACGAACCAATACATTGACGGTGCCCAATTATGCAATGACCATGAATAATATCATGAAATCACGCATTCAAAGACGACGACACAAAGAACGACATTCTCTCACGGTAAAGGAAACGCCCTAACTAGCACCGTGTACATGCAAGTATGATTAACAGGCATCCACGGGATAAGCATTTC
>JAIUZE010003959.1:0-22208 GCA_022085475.1 Heliosperma pusillum
ATTCACGAACACGGGTCTTATCACACTGAGAAAGAGAAGCGTTGTGGCAGGTGGTCCAGGACGGGAGACTGGAGCAGCCATGGAGATTGTCCCATAGCTTTTTGAGACGACCGAAATAGGACATAATAGATTCAGTAGAAGATTGTTTGCAATCGAGAAGAGCCGACTGAAGTTGGTAAATTTTTGCATCATTACCAATCGAAAACCGTTGTTCTAACTCATCCCACAACTCTTTGGCGCGGTCATGAAACGAGATAGTATCACGAACAACGTCGTCGATAGTATTTAGTATCCAATTGATGAGCATAGCATTGACAGCCCACCAAGGTTCATTGTCGGCGGAAGAAGATGGAGGCTCCGGAATAACCCCTGTAAGAAAACCGAGTTTTTGCTTAGCACGAATTGAAAGATGAAGGGCGCAGGCCCAGGCGTCGTAATTATCACCACGTAGTGTGAGTTTGGAGATGGTCCCTCCAGGATTATCAGTAGTGTGGAGAGTGTATGGGGTCATTGTAACAGAGTGTTTAGGAGTTTAGTCGGTTTTTGGATCGACCATGATTGAAGAAAATTATGAAGGAGAAGATTTGGAATATGGAGTCTGATACCATGTTGAACAGAGAATATGGGAAAGAATAAGATTATTATTGATGTATTTATTGTATTATACTTGTTGCTTATTTATAATAGTATACTATCCATATTTTAGGAAATAGATCAACACAAATATGGGAAGAATATATGTATTAGCTAATTTACAGTGGGAATGATCTTTTTGGTCAACGGCTCCTTAAGCCGTGATGGAGGCAACGATATTATCAAAACTGAACTTAACTGAACTTAAATTAATGGACTTGAACTGAACTGAAATAATAATAACAATATTAATAATACAGCGGCAGGTTATGGTTTTCTATACCCTTCTCCTTCCCTTTGTTGGAGGAGCTTGATACAGATGTTATTGGTTTGCTCAAGCGGATTTAGAAGATCTATGTGTCTCAGGATGCTAGGGCTCGTGTTGCCGCTTTCATTTTTACTAGACTTAGCTTTATTGTTGCTAAGGAAGTGAGATTTCAGACAGTATCTGGGTTGCCCACTAATTTCTTGTAAACTTGTTCTTGATCTTAATAAAAGTTTGTTGTTTAAAAAAATAAATAAAAATAATAATAATAATTGGCCTAATAATAATAATATATTACTCCGTAATATATTATAATAACATTTGTAATAATAAATATTTTAATAAGTTATTAAATATAATAATAATAATAAATTATAATATTACTAATTTATTCATTCGTAATAATATTATAATAAATAAATATATTAAATATATATATATAATAGTAATATAACAAATTTTGAAAAATATATTAATATAATAATAATAATAACAATAGTAAATAAATAAATATAATAATTAGAATGATAAGAATAAGAATAATAAGAATAATAATGTTGAAATAATGTTGAAATAATGTAATATGAACTTAGCTGAATTGAACTGAACTGAGCTGAACTAAACTGAACTGAACTGAACTGAACCGAACTTATAATAATTGAAATTAAGTCCAAAAAAATAGAGCCTTAGTATAAACTTGTCGTGTATAAGAACTTGTGTTACTCAATTTATTAAGCCAATAATTTGTTCCTGTATACGTAGAATGATCATAAAATAACTTATCCACCCTATTTAGTACGTAATAATAGTATTAACTATTCAACCAAAAATTATCTATTACAAAAAAATGTTTTCTAGTGAATGCGTCATTTTAGTTTTTTTTTTTTTTTGAAAATCATTTTATTTTATTATATTAATAAAAATTCATACACATTTAGAAATATGTCAAATTTGACCGGATATAGATCTAACAAATGCAGGAAAACAATTTTTCATCAAAACAAAGATGTCTAAACTAATACACTACTTCTACACATCTTTCAATATACAAAATCGTTATTTCATGATACTTTCTTCAAAGAGAAAGTCGTATGTAATCTTGCAATGTTTTTAAGATAATCAACTTAGTCGAACTTAATACTCCGTGGATCGTAATTAAAAACGACAACAATCATTATAAATACCATACTAATATCACCCGTACTATAACTCCAAAGTTTTAAAAAATTTAATTTATACCCATGCCATTGGTAATCCACAACCCCCATTCTTTTAAGACTCTTGTTTTATTACAAAGTCCACTTCCCTTAAATTTGTCCTATCTCTTCATTCTTCTATACATTGCATTGTCAATTGCCAACTTGTTCTTGAACAACATTGTGTGTGCTTCATTTATCATTACAAATGTAGTGTGTACATAAAAATGAATACAAGAGAAAATTGATGCAATCCCAAAACTAGGCTAGACAACCCTTCATTTGTCACTTCCAACCAACTTTCCCGCTACCATGGTAGCTTCCAAAGCGTCGTTTGACAATTCCGCCGCTACCCATACTCAAAACCGTCAGCATTCCCGTCGTTCTTTACCCACGCATTATCAGGTTCATGAGAAAAATAATGATGGGAATCTGCCTATCACTTCAATTCTTCTAATTGTCATACCCATCATAATTGTCTTCCTTCTTGCTCTTATCGTACTCCTTGCAATCTTGTTACGTCGACAAAAGCGTCACAAAAGCGACAATTCCAGCAAAAGTAATTGCAGCAGTGATAGCGGCTCCAAGTTTGTCAGTCACACTCCAGTTAGCTTCTCTGAAAGCCCAGGTATGTTTTGTTTAGTACAGTGCTAATATTTTTAACCAATTCAAATTGTTCAGGTTCGAATCCCGTTCCTTACATGTATCGACTTTTATGCCTCATTTTGAACAACCGAAAAAAAATTGTTGGTGCGGCCGAAAATCACTATTCTTTGGCTTTGTAATTTGAGTAGTATAACAAAATGTCCATTGAACTGTACTCGTATAGTCGTACATGATATTTTATGCATTTATATATTATTTATTCCATAAATAACTCATTTAAAACCTAAATTAGATAACATTGACAAATAATTAAGAACAGCTAAAAAATAGAATAGTAGACAGATAATTGTGAACGGAGTGAGTACGAATTTTCAAATTAGAGTTTCCAATTTTGTAAATTTCTCTATTGCATTACTAGTTCATCCTCCTAAGATTTCTCAAATTGTTAAAAATTATCTACTTGGCTCCCTAAGCAATGAAAAATATGGATTTTTAAGTATTTAAGAGTTTCCAATTTTATAAAATTTTCTAGTGTACTATTACTTCATCCACCTACACATTATATCTATGATTTAGCATTCCCATGTCAAATTCTGGTTCCGCCACTAGTGCAATCTGATAAAAGCTCCATAGTGGGGTTATTTGCGCGGGGAATTGGGTAATGTTGTTGTTATTGTTATGTTGTTTGTATGGATTATAATGTGGGTGATTGACAATAAATTGAACAGAAGTGAAAAACGGGTGTATATCAGCCGGAAGTTCAAACAGGATTTCACAATATAGATTCAAGGGAGTACAAGTATACACCTTCAAGGAGCTGGAATTGGCCACTAACGGTTTCAGTGAGACGAACGTGATCGGTCATGGTGGTTATGGGGTTGTCTACAAGGGTGTGCTAAGTGATGGTACTCTTGCTGCTATTAAGATGGTCCACAGGGATGGTAAGCCTGGGGAAAGGGCATTCAGGATTGAGGTTAGTTACTTTGTCACCCACATTACTCCCATTTAATGTAATAATGTAATGGCCAATCTTTCCAATTCAATGTTTGGACACATAAATGTGTCTAATGTTACCATTAATACTATGACAACACTACGGCACTGTATTAAGTAATATACACGGCCTTCACCAAGGCTATTTCTAGAATGATTCCTAATTACCCGAATAATAATGTGTTGCCAATTCAATGTTTGAACAATCAATGTGTCTAATGTTACCACTAATACCATGATAACGCTACGGTTGTACATTAAGTGGGTCAGATGTACACAGGCTTCACCAAGGCTATTTCTAGAACGATTGCTAATCTCTTAGGAACAAATACGTTTCTTACCACTAATAGTAATTAAATTTTTTAGTAGTCCAAAATACGAGGACATTTTCGAGGGCGTACAATCCGGTTTAGTCACTATTCAAGCTAGATTTAGTCAGTATATTGACACATAGGGGGACTAAAGGTTTCTTGTACAATATGGCAGCATGTTCTCATGTTCTTGTCATCAATTGCTGAAAATTGTACAGATTAGTAAAATTTGAGTTTTGTTTCTTTTGCATTTAATGTATACAAGGGAAAGCACAGCAGATGCATTTATTATACACATAAGTCAATGTTTCCTAACAGTATGTGACAAAAACTTTACAAAGATTTTTCAATATAAACTAAGCAAAGCTTGTTAATTGAAGGATCTTTAATAATAATTTACTAATGTTAGGGGTTTTGACTTATATACCATGTTGCTTTGGCTTTTTCCTTTCAACTTTGTGTAACTATCAATAACCAAAAAGAATTGTTGTTTTGTTAAGCAATGTGTCAATTTCTATATCTACAAGAATCTGTATTAATAAGACTTCTCAACTTTCCACATGGGTTAGTACTTAGTAATATTATAAGATAAACAATGCTATTACTTCTCTTGTGCAGGTGGACCTACTCAGCCGTTTACATTCACCTTACCTTGTTGAGCTACTTGGCTACTGTGCTGATCAGAACCACAGGCTCCTCATCTTTGAGTTTTTGCCTAATGGTAGCCTACAACAGCACCTTCATTCGCCCCATACGTATTCCCGGCCGTTGGATTGGGGGACGCGACTTAGGATAGCCCTTGATTGTGCTCGAGCCCTCGAGTTCCTCCATGAGCATGCGTCTCCGTCTATAATCCATAGAGACTTCAAATGTAGTAATGTTCTTTTGGACCATAATTTCCGAGCTAAGGTGTCGGATTTTGGATTGGCTAAGACTGGCTCTGACAAGATCAACGGTCAGATCTCGACTAGGGTTTTAGGGACCACCGGCTATCTTGCCCCAGAGTGGGTTCTACTACTATATTCCTCATCTCATGCATCACTTTCATAACCATTAGTAACACAATGAAAACAATTTTTTATATTGACGGGTTTTGAGCCCTTGTCATGACTCATGAGTAACACCCGTCAATAATTTAACCAGCTCAGTAATAAGTAATAACGAATCTCTAATAATGCAATGTGGTCCATGTAATGCATTTTTGTGCGTAATGAAAAATCAGGCTATAGACAAAGATGCTTATCTTATGCCAACTAAAAGGTGGAGTGTTAAGGAAGTACTGAATGTAATGGTACAAAACATGATGCATATACAATCAATGACAAGTCATATTCATTCATCATGTGATCCCCTGCTCTCGCTCGTGTTTTTCCCCTTCTTATGGATGTTAGTTATGCAGGTACGCATCAACAGGTAAGCTTACAACCAAATCTGATGTTTACAGCTACGGGGTGGTTCTCCTACAGCTCATTACAGGACGTGTACCAGTCGATACAAGGCGGCCTTCAGGAGAACATGTTCTGGTGTCCTGGGTTAGTTAAATCTAAACGTACTCATTTATAGTTCAGTCAGTTGCTATCAGAAATCAGCTGGTACTGTCAAGTTTTCTTGATTGTTTCATTAAATGAGTGTCTCCAGGAAAAAAAGTAGATAGTGAGGTTTCAGTGTATCATACAAAAACTTGGAATCTAAAATTAAATTTCCTAGACATTGAAGTGCAAAAATCAAGGCTAAACTCTAAAGCGTAATCGGATTCTGGCTAGCCTATTTTTATCGATCATACTCCCTTTGGTGAATTTCCACTTCTAATGCATTGAAACTCGGTGTTCTTTGGCCTTGCCTTAGAATATCAATAAAGCATAATGACTCATTAAATTTCATGCATTTCTTGTATAGTAAAACGGAAGTCGATGATATTCTTGATGGTTTTTCATACATCACACCTTTACCTTGTCATAGGCGAAAGACATAACGAAACTAGGGGGTTATGTTGTAATTGTACTCTTTTCGGTGAACTGCTAATAGTTACTCTCCTATATCAGGCTCTTCCGAGGTTAACTCAGCGAGAAAAGGTCGTGGAAATGGTAGACCCAACTCTGAAAGGGCAGTACTCCCACAAAGATATCATTCAGGTAAATGGAGGGTTTTTTTACATTTCGGATGATCTTTCACGTCTACGCTTTTAGAAATGAACTAAGTCCATAGTTTTCTGCAGGTAGCTGCCATTGCCGCAGTTTGTGTGCAAGTAGAACCGGAATACAGGCCATTAATGACAGATGTTGTGCAGTCATTAGTTCCTTTGGTTAAAAACCTATCAGCAATTTCCTCAAATTCGTCAAGATTTTTGAACTCAGTTAGTCCAAGATACCAGAGGCATTCAATTTCATAGAGTTCTGCTCATTCATCGACACATTTTTCCCTCTCTCTGTAATATAAGCAAAAGCCAAACATTACTTGGTATGATCTGCCCGATCTGCTCTCTAATGAGATCATATTACAGAAGAGAATTAGGAAGAGCAGTACCGACATGAAGAGCAGTGTGTAAAGGCAAATCAGAACAGGCTTACAGGGATTTATACATCGAAAAGTTAGAATGAATAAGCGGTCCATACAGTTGCTGTCTTCATCCAGACATGTCAAGAGGCATTCTACAGCGTCATAAAACGGTTACAAGTTCAAATTTGTTCATAGTCACTTAGCTTCTTCGTTAAATCTTTTGGTGTATTTGTATTCCAGCAAATAATAGCACTACAGATGATACTGTTATCATCTTTGAGATCAAATGTAGAGAAAAACGTTTACCTATATTGTATTGTCATCTACAAAATAGCTCAGTAAACTCGTTACTTTTTTTTTTTTAAACTTGTGAAACACCAACCATTTGAAATAACCAATGCAATTTTCATCATGAGTGGTTCATAAACAAACCAAATATGTTGTTTAAACATGGATAAGGCTGCGTGAATCCAACCTCCTTACCCTGCCATTTGCGTGAGCTGTTTCATTCTTGTCAACGACTTTTTGCATCATAGTCAAGAGAGAATTCCTATGTTATAGTCAAATGGGTGTCCGGCGTGGCTATTTAGTGTTTTTTTTTTCATGTTTTTGGCTTAAAATGAAGAGTCGTATTATTCGTTCCGGCCCTACGAGACATGAATTCAATCAGTAAGCTAAGGTATAGTTATTATCTTCAACTGAATAGTCTGCCAACATTCTCGAATCAATTTATATGCGTAGGCTGATTTTACATCATTTCAAATCAGGTAATCATGAATGACTCCGCCCTACTCGTACAGTAGAGACGAGCTGGTAAAACAGTAGAAATGTGTCATGTTTGTTCAAGGTATGCAGGCAGTGCAGTAAAATTCAGCAATAATGATACCAGGTGCTGCAAAAAGGAGGACAGCATTTAAGTTTTTCAGTAACTGTATTTAATACGCCTTCCGTCCAATTTCAGGACGTCTCATTCATTTGTTTACCTTTCTATATTAGGAAGGTATTATATGAGTAACTTGATTCCTCAATGGAACTATTGTCCATTTGTCATCCACTTGGTATAACCACAAATGGTCCGCTACTCTTTCCTTGGCTTTTGTGCCTAAATCAAAGGTAAACAAATGACCGGGATTACAGAGGAAGTACAAGATTAGAAGATCGATTTCATTTTCATTATTAAGCTAAGTCATTGTCTGATCATCAGATAGGTTGAATAATCATTATGCCATGGGTCATCTTGGGATCTAGTTCGATCCTTGTGAGACATATAAAGTCATTGTCCCGGTCACTTGTTCATTTTTGGCTAAATTATCCCTCAAAAAATAAAATAGTGAAACAAATAATTTGGATAAATAGACTAAGTAAACAGAGGCGGCGACTGGCGAACTTGAGAAATCCGGCTTTTAGAATAAATAATATACTGGTTCCCTTCAGCCATGATAATAATTTGTGAGATCATATTTATTCCATCCCCCTATATATAAAAGCTGAGTTTTTTCCAGCCTTCCTATTGGCTGGAAAAACAGCTTTTTTTCCTCTTTTCATGGAGAGTAGGCCTCACACAATTCACATAGCATTTAATTTCCATTTCTCCTACCCACACTAACTATTTACTTTATCAAGCAAATTTATATCATTATTTTACAAGTTATACTTATTTTAATTGTATATATTTGCTTACAAATTTTTTTTTTCAGATTTATACATCATTGAAAAACATTTTCTCAAAAATATTTTGTAAGTACGAACTATCATTTTTATAAAAAAATTCAGACATAATACTTAAAGATGAATTATTTTCTTTAAAAAAAACTAAAAAACTGAGATCTAACTCATTTAAAGATGTACACAAAAAAGAAAAATCTAAATTAATTAACTTTAAATATACACCAATAATTAGGAAAACTCATTATTTATAAGTTTTTATAAGTTTATTTATAAAAAGAAGAGTTATTGTAAAACTTTTAATACAGTAACTTTTTTTTACTCACGTTCTTCAACATCAATTATTTGTTTCATTTGTTTGACAATTCATTTGTTTGAAACATAAACATAACACTGATAAATCTCCTCGCTTAATTAAAAAGTCAATTATTATAAAATGAATTATTTCATTTGAAAAATGCAGATTTCAAAAATTAGACAGAAAAAATAGACTTATTTACATGAAAACAATTTTAACACTCAAAAAAATGAAGAAACTCTACCTTTAACATTAAAACAACACCAAGAATTGCAAAGTACCTTGATCTTCCATTAGAGATGCACGTATGAACTTCGAATAAAAATTGTATACAAATTCTAAAAAATGGGTAATATAAGGAAGAAAAAAAATAGGATAATCTATCAAAAAAACAAATAAAAAACCGGTGATAGCACATTAGCAGCACTTATTCAAAGTAATAGATTGTGTGATAAACGTTTCAATACTCATTAAAATGAGGATTTGTAAAAAATGAAAAGAAAAAAAAAGAGATAAAAAATGTATGGGGTTGAGAGTTTAGAGGTTTGGGGGCAAGGTCTTCCAACAGAGTGAATAAGATTTATATAACACTACATCTATGACGATAAAAATGTTTATAAAGTGTGACAATAATAATTTTACATCTAATTCAACCTTTAAAATAGTCTACAAAGAAATTTTCAAATATTTGTAATTTTGTTACATTATTTATTTTCTCTTGACTTATATATATCATACTCCCTCCTAGTTTGATTGTTGTTCCCTATTTCCTTATTGAGCTTAGTTTGATGTTGTTCCCTCTTTCCTTATTCGGAAGCTTTTGTGTGGTCCAAATTCAATTGTATGTGGGGTAGTGTGTTTTATGTGGTCCAAATTAACTTTCTTAATCCTTGTGTAAAAAAGAAAAGGGAAGAACATGGAAACTAGGAGGGAGTATTAATTAGTATTTCAAATTATATTTTGTACAAATTAATCTTTAATATTTACGCATTCCATCAAGTTATTACATATCTAATTGTGTGCCATTTTATACGGGTTTTAAAATGGGCTTGCATGAATGACTCTTTTGAATTGGATCAATTCATATAATTTCCATAAAAGGTTTATGTACTCTGTATTTGTCATAAATACGACTCGCGCATTTTTTGCACGGGTATAAAACTAGTAACTACTTAAAGCTTGGTTTTTGTCCATCTTTTCTTTTCTTAAACCAAGTACATTGAGGTATCAAATTTACACTGGGACACATACCAATTACCATATACAGTAGTAAACAAGTTATCGATGTTTTGAAAGTTACACGACCGCATTTGGAAGCAGTATCAATCACACACAATGCTACGACGATCAAGACGAGGCGGAGGCAACAAGTTCTTAGTTCTCATTCACTCTCTCCTTATTCTACTCGTCAGTCTTTCATAAGTTTCTAGTACCATATAGCAAATTTAGTACTCGTAGCTATAAAGTCCCAACAAACAGAGTACAAAGAGGAAGGCAAAGTGAGAGTGAGCAGAGAGGGGGTGTTCCTACTTACTACTTGCTACAGTAAAGATGTGTTCTGATTTGTCTTTGTCAAATTCTGGACAAGTCGCCATCTTCTGACATACACAAGACGTTATCTGGACAACTCTCAAACACGTAGCATACCCAACTTGGAATTTGTCTTTTCTAATGTGCTCATGTTATCTTCTAAGTTGGACCATTGCGGTTTCGAAAAAATCGAAGATATTACCAGAACATGACATTTTGACAACACTATTTACATCCCGGCTTAACTTTGACGTCTCGATATTCATTCCATGGTAATCTAACCAGTGTTAAAATTGACGAAGGGAGCTTTCTCGCCCTTGTGGCCGGCCTAACCTGACTTGAATGTTGGCAAAACAAATGGTACGGAGTACAAGATACCCAAATAAATAAATAAATAAACATAAACATAAACCACAGGCCGGTTACGAAAACTGAAGCATAGATACAAATATATGACAGAAGGCATCGGTACAGAAGTACAACTGAACAGAGAAGTCTGGTAATCTTAAAGAGAGAAAAGGTAGACGAACTTTGATTAAAAATGTGACTGCAATACAAAGTTAGTTGTTTTCTTGTGCATTTGCACGTCTCTGCTGAACACAGACTCAGCTCTTTGTATCATCCCCCGAGTCTTTTTGAACAGTCGAGACATTACTGGTTTCCTGATCTGACTGAGCTTTCTTCTTACTGAGTTTATCAGAATACTTGGTAAAAGCGGCAGACAAAGCTGATTTTACGGATACTTCAGGCGTCGGATTCTTTTGACGTTTGTTTCCATCTTGTATTTCCTTGTCAGCAGCTAGCACTTCAGTCTCCAAGGAGCTAGAATTGGGAATACTTTGATTAGGAGTTTCAGGAACTGCAGGGCGAATGGGCATTACACGTTTGAAGGGCTCGTGAAAGGCGTCATACAAACGTTTAACCTGATTGATCACCAATGTAATGTTATGACACTTATGAGTTATGAGGCAAAAAACTTTCGAGTATTTATAGTTATTGAACTATCCAATAGCTTGATAACTGAAATTCGTAGCCTAGAAAAAAATTACAAATATTGATGTACCTTGCGCTCTCCAATTCCAGGGCATCGAGCTAAATCTTCCATAGAAGCATCCATGATATGAGAAAGAGACTGCAAAATTAAGCATCACCTTCAAAACTTGATCCTCTGCATAAAATTGGATAAAAATATGTGAAGACATTTAACATACCCCGAATGTAGAACCAAGCGTAACCACATCAGTCTTGTTAACATGTCGAATTGAAGTTAGAGCGTGATTCAGCTGCCACCAACAATGCCATCCATTAAAGTTCTTATAAATAAATAAATGTACATCACCATTTTTAGAGATATAATTAAAGCCACGGCTCAGGAATGCCCAAAAGTATATACCCTTGATAAATAATCTGTATCCATATGCCCTTGAATAATATCGGCTGGCTTGTTCTCGTACACTTTTATTGTTTCCAAGTACCGCCCACATTCCTCCAAGCTGATGTCCGCAAATAAGAAACAGATAAGTACGTAATACAATCAAGGCGGACATTTCAGCACCACGAGTGCATTTTATTCCTTGACAAGTCCATGTGATATGTTCAGCATTCAGATTGATTAATTGACTATATAGCTCATTTCGTAGTATAGACTACATAAATAAGTCGCACAAAGTACAACGAACGCAAACAAGCAAAATGTGAATGTTACGTGCGGTAAATAAAAAATGTTAAGTCACAGCTGAGAAATGTTGACACACCTCAAGTACTACAAAATTGAAAAGTACTAATGAGTAGTGATAATACGTTATGGATGTCATTATTCGACTAGGATACAAGCTAGCTAGTAATTATATATTACGATTTATTTAATTATTAAAATAAAGACAATTTCGATTGTCCGTAGGATTGTAAATAACATGTCTTGTTTTACATATTTTTCAGACAAGTTTGCAATAAAAATTCAGAAAACAATCAAGTTTTGATCACCAACCAAGGTTTGAACGGTATTTTCAAATCTCATTTAAAACTAAGATCAGCGTCTTTATTTTAAACACCCATTGGATCGAGATCTCAGCAGATCTTCGACCCAAATATCCCATTGACTAGAAGTCTAGATGGACTTTTAGCCAAATATTGCTGGTGAAACTGAACTTGTCCCTCGATACAACAAGACACGAGTTCGACCCTCATCTACAACATCGTTCTACATTTAATTTACTTCCGCAATCGTATTAAGTAATATACCTCCAAGCGCACATAAGAGTGCAATCATGAAGCAAGGCTGTTTTTGTGACTTCTAGTAAAGGCTTGACAACATCCTCCTGAAACAATCAATAAAGATGTTCAATATAAATCCACAACACATTATATACAATTGAAGAGTCACCTCTTGTAGTACTATTTAAAAAAAGCAGATCTAACCATTATATGAGTCAGTTTAATGGCTTACCACGTCAACGTGGCAAAGTACCACACGAAGTCTAAAGTTCTTTTGAAGCTCCCTTATGCGAAAATAAAGATAGTCTGGATGAAGCAGGTGATATCGAAGACTGCACATTATCACAAAACAAGGTCAGGTTTTCATAATCAGCCCACCATATGTTGCAGAAACAAAAAGGGCCTTGACGAAACGACATGCAGCGTGACATACTCCCTGAACCCCTCAGCCAATAGTTTACGGTCTCCATATTGGTCAATCTCATACAATATTTTGGAAATATTTTGGCAATTAATGTGACAGAGAGAATTATTGCCAAACTATTTGATGAGATGAGAGACAGGGAGTTCCTTGCAGATACACAGACAACAATAAGACAACTATTCTGTAAACAAGGATAAATCAACGGGATAACAAGACATGAAAATTCCTTTTTTTGTCTGCGAACAAGAATAACACGGAACTTTATGCTCCCTTTGTGAAGAAAATTTAGAGTGAAGATGACGATAGATACAAAAAGGAATGGCATGAGATAGGTTTAAAAGCAATAATAAGCTTCACGCACTTCTAAATTTATTTAACAATACAATAAGTCATAGTAACACAACCTTGCAAACACCTTTCAGCATAAACTTCGGTACCTTAGATAAAGAGCACAAGAGTTCTGCCCCAAAACATAGTCAGGAATGACCTCGGCAAAATTCCACCTAACATTTCTGATGTGCTTAAGTAAAGGATTTCCTTTCTGCAAAGAATACAATAAAATGAATCTAGGTTTTAAACACGTTTGGAAGTCAACACACACACACACACACACACTATAAATCCACTTCAACTAAGAACTACTTCATGAACTTTTAAAATTAGTAGAAAATAATTAACCACTGCGGAAAAAAATATTGACGAATGAAGGATGTAGAGAACTGTACAGGGGTGAAAATGAAGCATATACAAGTCTGCATAAAATTATTAGGCGGGTGAATCCCCAACAATTATGCAAATAACCTTAGGGGTAGATGCATTATAATTATATATGTATATGAAAGTAGGCGGGGTGGAGGGGAGGGGAAATGTAGCCTTGGTGCTTTCCTATGTAGGCGAGATTTTAATTGGGCTTGTAGGAGGATAAATGGTTCCATCAATTTTTCCTTCCCTCCATTTCCACCAATGTAATTCGCTGTCCAAACAAGGGAAAGTGTTCCTCTCTTTTGCTTCAAATACCTTTGTCCAAACAAAGGGTAAGGCTTTGATTGATTGGAGGATTTGGAGAGCAAGTGTGCTTGGGGGCAAATAGAAGAGGAAGGAGATGGAGTTTTCTGCCTACAAACCTATCCGAATCTCTCAAACAAAAAAAAAAAGATTTCGAAAAAGATGACATAGGTCGATCACCCTTCCCCTCCCTTTCTCTTCTCTCTATGTATCCAAACAATAGATGAGATACGACGGGAACACTCTACCTTCATAAATAAACCTTCAAAGGGCAGTATGGAGTATGGACTATGTAGTTAAGGCTCACCTCTCATTACCTTTCTGAAGCTCCACAATTCGTTACTCCTAGATTACACTTCCTTCATGTCTTTCGCACAAGCATACAAGGGTAAACCAATAAACTTGTTCCAACTACTTTTCCTTGCCCTTTTCAATCTTCCCTAACCCCATCATGTTTATCTTCGTCGTTAACCACTTTGTCCTTCATTTTACGTAATCAAGTAACACAAGATGCTTAATGCTAACCATAACAGAAGAAAATAAGCCACATGTGCTCACAGACGCATTCTAATGACAAAACAAAACTCCTTTTTGCTCTTCACTCCAACATTCCATCCCCCCATCTCTATACATTTGTACAATACAACATAATGTTACTTTTTCTCATGAACTTCACCTTCATAACATTTCTATTTTGCTTTGAAAAACAAACAAATAATAACCATACCAAATACAAAATTAATGCACAAAACATAATCATATCTCTCAAAATAATAAAAACAGCATCATTCTTCTCAATTGAACATGATAAAGACAGTATATTCACATCAACAAACATACAACTACAATAGTCCACTGCCACAATGGCTCCGCAAATAGCGGGTAAACAAGGGTCAAATGTACACGCCCTTATCGATAAGATAGAAACACAACGAGGTTGTTTCGAGATGACCCGTGATGAAGATTGCGTCAAGAGCTGCATCAAAGGACTGCCACTCCGCAGTCCTTCCATGCAGTATCGACCCAATTTAATTGTATTAAAACAAATTATTAAAAAAATTAATAATAATAATAATAACCTTTTAAGTCTTGCTTAAAACGAACACTATCCGTCTTGATGGGTCAAATATTAACATAGGGTGGTAATAAAGACAATGGTTTTGGTATTGCCAATGCAACAAGTGGGTGATTTAAAATGTATTTGACATTTGGACCCGTCTTAAATGAGAATTTGTGTAATAATAATACCTGCCTGTTGCTAACAAAGATGGCATTACTCTTCCGCACATTACTCGTCGAACTCCCACTTTGCCTAACAATTTAAATTCCAAAAACAACAACATAATTAATTCACAAAAAAAATAAACAAAAACCCTCGAATTCAATCAACATAAACAAAACAAAAGTAACCCAGATGAGATAAACAAACCTAGAAGAAGAGGGCAAAGATACATTTGGAGAAGAAGGAATATTTGAAGATAAAGATTGTGAAGCAGAAGAAGAAGAAGGAGGTGGAGGAGGGGGAGGAGTGTAAAATTCAGAATTTTTAATGGAAGCAAAAGCTTGAGAGAAAGATTGTGAAGGAGTAAAAAGAGAAGTTGGGTTTGATTTTGATTGATTGTTATCAAGTACTTGTTTATATGATGGGATTTCTATGATTGTTGAGCTTTTTTGTCTTTGATTTTTGAGATTGTCTTCTTCTTCCATTTTTGTTGCTGTTTTCGGGTTTTTGTTCAGTCGACTAATACGCACGGGTATTATTTGGAGGGGAACGGTTGTCAGCTTTTGAAGGGGGTCATGATTCATGAAACGGCTTTATTTTCGTGGTCCGGCCGGCCAAAAAAATATGATACGTTTTAATATACGGATACGATATTGTATATGATTTTATTAAATTCATATCGGGTTTAAGTCACGTAAAATTAAAATCAGGTATATAGCTTTTTACTAGGTTTAATTCTTTTAAACAAAAAAGGTAAACTATCTCACAATCAACTTATATTACCTTATTCGGTATATAACCAAAGTCCTCAATTGGTTATAAACTTTCACTCCCTTTTATTTACCAAAGGCTCTAAATTATAATTTTAAATCATTCACCTAAAACCCACCTTCTCCAATCTTACCCTCCTCCCAACGTGAATTCCACCGTCTTCACCGTCACTAAATCGTTTGTGATCATCTAACACTTCAAATATAATCTCAATTGTGAATATATTACTCTTTTGTGTGTATGCTTCATATATCAATTGATTTCAATGTTATATAGTTTTTGGGGTGAATAATTTTAAGTGCAATTGTGCCACAACTCTTCTTCTTGAACAATTTTCTGAGATGAGAATTTCTTCTTGCAAAGAAAGCGGAATAATATTAGGAAATTCACTCTAAAGTTCAATATTAAGAAAAATAGTTAGATGATTTGGATCCCAAACTAAACTAAAAAATAATAAAGACCCATTAATCATATCAATATCGATAATAGGCATGCATGAAACAAAAACGAAATTTTTACTTTTAAAAATTCCCTATTGTTGTGAAAACTTATTGTGGATGCCCATAAGTCACTTGTATTATGGATATTTTTAAATGTCTTTGAATGGAGGATGTATAGACTAGTACTTTTATTTTCGGGACGTGCTTTTTCACATACGATTTTTACGACATTACCCTCGTCATTTTTTCATTCTCTCTCAGACTCTCACCCAATCAATATTTTCCTCCATTCCCTCATCTCCCATCACCAACTGTTTACCACATCCAGACACCACCTCCGAACAGTCGCCGTCAAGCCTCGCTCCGGCGAACCTCTGCCTACCTTCGACCGACCTAACGCCCACCAACATCGGCCTCCGTGGCCTGCCCCGCACCCCCTCTCCCGACTGACCTATCCCCTCTCCATTCACCAACTCCAACCACCGTCATTCCTGTCCGACAGACCAACCCTAGCATTTAGCCGTTCGACACAACTGCAGCCCAGCAGATAGCCACCATCGTCTCGGCCCAAGCAAACCGACTCCTTTCCAAACACATCACCCTCTTCGCACCACAGTCACCGCACCACCTCCTAGCCACCGCACACATCCAAAGCAACCGTCATGTTCGTCAACCACCTTTACCATTGTCCCTTCCTTCACCCATAAACCCTAATTTATAATTATTGTTGAGCATATTAATTTTAGTAACAATTAAATCTTATAATTTCAATAGAACATATTAATAATCGCTAATAAACAAAATTAATGCACTAATTGAAAAATAATAATCCATTGTTCAAGTTAGAGTAATTAAATTCAATATTAGGGAAAGATGTGGTGGTAAGAGTTATTTGATTATGTTTAAGGAAAAGGGTATGATATGGAAACTTTATGAAAAAAGTGTATGTGAAAGAGTAAAATTCGTATGTGAAAAAGTAATTCCGTTATTTCTCATGACATAACCTCTATTCATATTTGTGTATATATATACCCCATTGTAATAATGAGAAATACACACATCTCTATCACATTCTCTACATATTATAACACGTTATCAGCACGAAACTCTAATCGAATTAAAACGAGAAGTCATCTATTATTCAGATATGATAATCATGAGGGTCTATCAGATCTTATTATATTATACACCTGATCCAGGTACGTTTCATATATATAATTTTCATACATGTCATATTCATATACAGAGTAATTTATATGGTAAAAAAAAAAAATAAGAAACAACTATGCCGTAATCAATCAATATTATCGTACGTAGACCATGAATATTATTGAGATTGATGTGTGTATTTTAAATAAATAAATAGAACTTTCATTCCCACCGGAAGTGGGATGGTAAAGGACTAAAGGTACTTAATACGTGAGAATATATACGAGCAATACATACATATGTATATAATGGAGTAAATAAAGTTGATCAATGGTTTGACATAGTAACCGATTTGAAAGTTACTCAATATCCATCTCACCTAAAGGGAAGATCTGACTTCTAAAATTAATTTGATCATCTAAATGTTAAATGTTATATATCCTAAGCATATTAGAATAAAAAGGAGTTGTTTGCACAAATTTATGATATTATATACTTCCTCTATTCAACTCCACTCTACCACTTTCTTTTTTGTACACTATTCATAAGCGATCATAGAATTGCAATTTTCTCTCAATATATAAGTAAAAAATATATTCATGTGTGATCTTGTTTGATTCGTCTTTACGAGTACATTATTAATTCTAACTTTTATAATTTTGGTAGAGTGGAGTGGGATTGGAGGAAGTAGTGCATTGGGGGAAGAATTTGATAGAAAGTTTAGAAGTCAACAATATATATGGCGACAATTATGCTTGTCTTAATATTTATAATATATTATAACATAAATACTCATAATATAAAAGATTGAATAGTCACTACAATAATTTCCTGGTTTCAGGTGACTATATTAAAGCGACTGATCATAGTAGTCGCCAATTTGGTGACTGAAAATTGACTCGGGCGACCGAAAGTAGTCGCCAAATTGGCGACTCAACAATCCCCAAATTTTTCTTAAAAAAACACGGGCGACCGAAAGTGGTCGCCAAATTGGCGAGTGAAAAGGCCTTTTGGTGACCGATTTCAGTCGCCAAATTGGCGACTACCTAAATCAGTCGCCAAACTCTTTAGTACATAGCAGAATTCGCAAACGGTTGTGTTTCATTCCTTATACTTTACAAAAACAAAAAAAATCAGACGCAAACGACGACGACGGCGACGACTCTTATTCTATCCTCACCACCGATCCCACCGCCGCTTCTCCGACCACCGACCTCACCACCATCCTCATCACCACCAAACTCCGACCATCTCTTGTTCTATTCCCCTTCTTTCCTTAGGTGCGTCTTTTGCTCTCTTAAATTTAATTCCTTAGCTTAATTTTTGTTTTGTTTGTTTATTTTATGATTGTAATTAGTATTATGATGTTTATGTATAGTTTGTGATGCTTACAAAGTTCTAATGGTTAGTTAGTTAGGGTTTGTGTAGATTGATGGTTAGGGTTTATATAAATTGGGGGTTTTGTGAAATTGTTAACATTATGTTAATCGAGGTTGTAATTGACAATGTATTGGTGTTTTTGATGATGTTAGGATTGTTAATTGACTAAATTAGTATAAATGGGAGTATTATTGATGGTAGAAAGTTAGTACTCCCTTCGTTTTATTCATTTGTTTGCCCTTTAAATTATTTTTTATGGTTGTTTTAATCAAAAGGCAAATAAATAATTGTGATGGAGGGAGTATAATGTTAGGATTTTATAATTAAAGTGTGTATGTATTATGTTATTATTGCATCGTATGTCGAACTTATTGATTTAATTAGTAAAATGTCAAGTATTGTGTAATGTTAGTATATTGTTAATAACAAATATTCATGTTGATAATATTAGTTTGATAGTTGTTTAGTATCCATGTTGATAATGTTATTATTTAGAATGATAGTAGTTTAATTAGTGATATGTTAATTTTAGTATAGTTAGTATCCATGTTGACAATATTATTGTTTGGTTTATTATTGATAATAGATATGTTATTAGAGGTAGTAATAATTGATAATCAATATTGTTGTTTGAATTATTTGTAATTATTGTTGTGTGCGTTAATGTTTAGATTAAAATGAAGAG
The DNA here is from genome assembly GCA_022085475.1 of Heliosperma pusillum. Classification (NCBI taxonomy): domain Eukaryota; kingdom Viridiplantae; phylum Streptophyta; class Magnoliopsida; order Caryophyllales; family Caryophyllaceae; genus Heliosperma; species Heliosperma pusillum. The sequence continues at coordinate 19,284 of JAIUZE010003959.1, forward strand.
GTTGGAACGTACATGGATGTACGAAGAAAGACTTGATAAGAAAAGACGTCCTACCGCTAGATTTATAAAGGGGGTTGCCGAGTTTCTTGAATTTGCTAAACAACAAGATAAGTATGATTTAGTAGTAAACAAACTTAGGTGTCCTTGTATTAAATGCGAAAACATGAAATATCTACATGACATAGAGGTTCAAGAACATCTTTATACAAATGGGTTTTGTCCAAACTACTACAATTGGATTTCTCATGGAGAATCTTATTTTTCACTTCCCGAACAATCTCAAATCCCACAAAATGAGAACCCATATAGAGATATGGTAGTTGATGCCTTTGAGTCTGATATTTTCAATATTGATCATATACCAATGAATGAAGAAGAACCACACCCACAAGCAAAAGCATTTTTTAACATGTTAAAGACGAGTGAAAAAGCATTATATGAAGGGAGCAAAATGTCATTGTTAGAAGCCGCCTCTAGGATAGTAACTTTGAAATGTGAGTACATTTTGCCATTTAATTGTGTTGATGGCATTGCTTCTTTGATTGAGGATGTTATCCCCGGTAATAATGTCATGACCCGATCATTCTACAATACCAAAAAAGTAGTGAAAGGTCTACAACTTCCGCATTACAAGATTGATGCATGTAAGGATGGATGTATGCTCTTTTGGAAGGATGATGTTTTGCTTGACAAGTGTAGTAAATGTCAAAAGGCTAGATATAAGACAATTGAGGGAAGTATTGTCTTGAAGGGTAAAAAAGGAAAGAATGAAAAAAAGAGAGGTGAAAAGAGTAAGAAACCAATACCCGAAAACCCCGTAACTTAATTTCCTCTAGCTCCTAAACTTCAAAGAATGTTTGCTACCAAAAACATTGCCGAGCAAATGAGATGGCACAAGGAAAATCCTCGTACTCCGGGAAAGATGTGTCATCCGAGTGATGGAGAGGAATGGAAGCGGTTTTGATATGCTTTATACCGACTTTGCTGAGGAACCCTACCTCTGTTGATCCAGTGTCCTCCACAGTTAGTGCAATAACATTAAAATAGTGTGGTTCCACAGGGTATACTTTGGTATTGTATCAGTTGTTACTTTATATCGATAACGGTTGGCTTGCTAGATAAGTTTGACGTTATTGTCATACAGATGGCGGTGATCAACTGGTCCCTAAAAGTCCCACCTAAAGGATGTGATTGAGAGATGTGATTATTTGAGAAAATAATCATATTGATGCCTTATTAAATGACTAAAAGGTTAGTCGGTGTTTTTGACTAAAAGGTTAGTCAATGTGATGATGATATAATCATTTAATAACGATTAAATGATGTTAGCTAAGACGAATAATTCGTAATTAAATATAAAATGTTATATTTAGTTGTAGTATATAATGTGAGCTTAAACGAATTAAAATGTTAATTCGTAATTAAACATAAACCGTTATATTTAATTAGCATGATTATAAATATACCGATATTTTTAATTGAAGTATATATTATACAATTTCATAATAATTGTTATGTTAATATATCCACTGCAAAATGTTGTAATGGACCTTATTAATGTATGACAACATATTAGACAAATATAATATGTATAACATTATATTAAATGGAAGCTAATATAACCGAAAAAGAGTCCAAATACATTGAGGAATTTCGGTTAAAATAGGTAACAAAATAAGAGAAAAATAATCCCTTATTTTCTCCTTTTTGAGCAGTGAGATAGGGGAGTATATGGGAAGAGTTTTACTGATTCTAACTCTCTAATTCATTCATCATTAATTGATCACACAAAAGATACAGACTCTTTTTCTCTCTAATTTTCTAGCAAATACAAGGGCATTTCTCGATCAATCTTGGGTGAGACGATTAGGAGGATATCTGTTTTGATATCTGTTCTTAGGCCGAATTTACAAGGACTAAAGGTTATTCCTAATCCCTTTGTTTATTATGCAATTTTGTTTATGACCCGTTAATCATATAAATCGTAATTTCATTTTAATCCTGTAAGATTAAAGGGATGTATACGGATATATTCCCACAAGTGGTATCAGAGCCTTAGGGCTATGAAATTATTTTATGTGATTTTCATAAATATTTAATTGTATGATTATTGAGAAAAAAAAAAAGTCCGGAAATTTTTTTTTAAAATAAAACTCACGGTTTTATATTTTGTGCCGTGATGAATTTTTTTTTAGGGTTCCATTAAAGATTCATTCATATTATTGTTTTAATCTGTTAAAGATGATAATATATGAATTTGTTCATATTTTAATTTAATAAGGATTAAATTAGAATGTAAATGGAATTGTATTGGATGTTAATGAACATCAATTTTTGTGCTATATATTTTCGGTATAAATTATTTTAGATGTTCATATTAAAAGGTTAATTTGAATCATCTATTTATATCAATGTTTAATAACGATTAGGCATTGTTTTGTTTGCACCGATCTAGTTAATATAAGCTTGATCGAATTAAAACGGTTTAATTTGATTAAATTTTTTTTTTGCTGCTCGTGTTACTGTTCACAGTTATAAAAAAAAAAAAAAATTTCTGTTTTTTTAAAAAAATGGCAGCAACAGTTTTTTTTGTGTTTTGGTTTTTCGTTTTTTGTTATAAACCGAGAGAAAAGAAAGAATAGAAAAGAAAATTTTTTTGGTACTGTTCACGTGAACAGTGACAGTAGGAAATTTTTTTTTTAGTAGTTTTTTTTTTTGGGCATTATAAAGATAATGTTTGTTTGTTTGTTTGTTATTGTGAAAAGGTTCACAATAATGATACCCGGTTATTTTAAAAAGGTTTAAAACAAAATGGATTATGGAACATTAAAATTGTTGTGGGCAATTAAGGAATTGTCACATAATTTTGATCGTATATAATGGTGGTTTGGATAATTAATCAACATAATTAATGAATTATGTCTT
>JAIUZE010003960.1:0-17742 GCA_022085475.1 Heliosperma pusillum
TGCTTTTTGACAACAGTTGTCCCCTCATAAGCTAACTCAAGACCATCCCATATTTCCTTGGCAGTAGAACTAGATGAGAAACGATCAAATTCAGTATGGGTCATGCCGTTTTGCAACAGACTAATAGCCTTTGAAGTTTTCTCAGCTTTCTTATAATCTGCCTCAACATAGTCATCTTCTTTCTTTTCGATGGCAGTGCCAGTAGCAGATCCAAGCATGATCTTATTAAGACCATTTTTAATGATTAGCCAACACTCCCAATCGTTACCCTTTATGAAATGGGTCATCATATTTTTCCATAAACTGTAGTTCTTCCCATCGAATACGGGACACTTCAGATGCTTGGAATCCATTAAAATAAAATTAAATGCAGCGGAAAATAAATAAAAATAAAAAGATAAATGGATCAGACTCCTTGCTGTAAGGCAATCAAGAGCACGAGGCTCTGATACCAATTGTAGAGTCTATTGATCGAATACGAAAGAGAGGGGGGGGGGGTGAATTGAGTATTAAAAACTAGCCCCACTTTTTCGATTTATATGATATGTAATTAATTATTTGATCTTATGAATTAAAATCAAATAATTAATTAATCAAAGTAAGCGCGAATAACGAAATAACGAAAAGTAAGGAGATAAGAGAGAGGCACACGATTTTTGAAGTGGTTCAGTTTCACACGTTGAAACCTACGTCCACAATTCTCGATTAATAATTTTTAGTACCTTTCTACGGATTACAAAAATTATCAACCCACTCGTATAATCAACACTATGATTATAACTCAAGGTGAGTATCGCTAAATACTTTATACTATCTTACGCTAATAAGAAAGTACAATATAACTCACACAGATTCCCGTTAAAGAATTGTAAGCTTATAATGATGTACTATTATCCAATAACGTATTTCACTCAAGCGATTGATAATAATTGATGCACAACTCTTTTAAAAACAAACTCTAAAAATAATAAATATTTGCTCAATGGTTTGCTTTAAAACGATTTTGGAAAATCAACACAAGTAAAATAAATAGCCATGTGATATGTTGTGTATTTCGTGTGTTTTACAAATTATATGTGAATGAGTATTTATAGTAGAAGAATTATAGTAGATCTAAAACCCTAGTATAATATTTAATAAAGATACATATCTTATCATAAAATAATATTTGTTTATCTTTTAGAAATATCTTTATCTCAAAATATTATTTGGTTTATCTTATAGAAATATATTTATCTTAATATCTCAAAATATTGTTGTAAAGATATAGTAGAATCCTAGATTAGGTAAACTAAGGAAACAACCTAGGTTGGCCGAAATCCTCTAGCTCACAAAACCCTAGGAGGCACGCAACCCTAGGTGGCACAAACACTAGGTTTCACGAAACCCTAGGTGGCTCAAACACTAGGTGGGCTAATTAGGTTAACAACAAATTGAGATAGAATATATTAGAAACCCTAGGTAGCATGACAACCCATAAGTTGTATTACTAACCAATAGAATCTTATAAATATATTCTCTATTAAAATAATTGATAAATATAAAAATACTCTTTTTACTTTTGAAAACATTTCAAAACATTTTATTTCCAAAATCATGCATCAATATTTTATCATTCAAAGTCATAGACTAAAGCTATAACTTTTGAACGTAAAATCTCTCGAATGAAATAGTTACCGAATGACGACCTATACTATCTAATCTTCACAAAGATCTTCAGTATACGGATCATCTCTTCATCTTGATCACAAAGACCCTCCATCACGAGTCTTGTGTTGTTTTATGTAGATCTTGTTTGAAGCGATTTTCTCTAAAGTTATGCCCGGTTAGCTATAACTTCCATGTTCACTTCGAAAGTTATTCCTGAAGTTGTTATAACTTTGTCTCACAGACTTTGTCAAAGTTATGCCTAACTTTGATCTTTCCTTTCATAATTGTTGCTAGCTATAATAAGACTAAAGCACACAATTACACGCATATGATATATCGAGTAAAACATATTATCACGTAAACACATGTCATTATCAAAACTATCAAATTGGTCCAACAAATTCCCCCTTTTTGATGATGACAAGTCTCTTATGATTTCCTCTTAACAATGTGACTAAGTATGGTTCCCCCTTAACAAAGCACTCCAAAGTTATAGCAACTTTGATCGCAAGAACAAAACAACTTAGCCAAAGTTATAGCTTGAGAGAATTTAAGAGATAACGAGTCTTGACAAGGAGCAAGCTTAAGCAAAGACTCAAATAATATCATTTCTTCCCCCTCTTGGCATCATTGAAAAGACAAGAACAAAGACATGAAACGACTAGAATAACACATGTCAAGGCAAGAAATAGATATGCAAAATACGCAATATAAAACGATATATACAAAGCAAGATCAAGGGCAAATGTTAATTAAGACTACAAACCACAAAATATATTGTTAAGTGCCATTGGGCCGAATAGAACAATGTTAAAACAAGCCAAAATGGGCCGAATATGGTTAAGTAGTTTAAGAGATAAGCAAACAAGGATAGAAAAGCAAGGCATTGTGGGTAGGCGGATGAGGCTAGGTAGCTTTGTAACCGGGCCTAATGCGGTACTCAAGAGTGGATAAACGGTCAAGGCAAGAAGACACATGTGTAGCTTGAGCGGTGAGGCAAACGTCAAAGTTCCGAACTTTCAACGAAAGAGCCTCCGTCGCATCATATATAGCCCGCATCCCCTCACGCATATCCGTTCCGCTCTTAACCAAAGAACCGCCTTGGCTCACCAAGAATGTCATCCGATCCCGTTGCCTATATAATTCTTGCTTACAATCAACATGGTTCCGTTCCAACTTAGCAAGGCGATCATCCATACCATTCATCCATGTCCTCATCTCATGACTCACACCCGACCCACCTTGGTCATGGGTAGAGTTCGGACCCACTGCCACGGCTTGAACAACCGTGTCCAATACCGCCTCAATTTTCTTATCCTGCGCATCTAAGCGCTCCATTATACTACGGATGAACATATCCAATTTTGACTCAATCCCGGAAAAATCAGCCCCTCCCGACTGTAACCCGCCCGACCCACCTTTTGTTAAAAACAACAACTCCGGACCATTAACATCTAGCTTCATAAACTTCAAGAACGTATCACACATTTCGTCTTTTACGGCGACCCCATAATTGTTCACATTAACAACTCCTTTCGACTCGAAAAGCCGTGACAACCACATACCATACGGCAAATCAAGAGTGGAGTAGATATTGTCTTCGGTCACCGAAAACGCGGTTTGTGAAATACGAGAAAAAACAAGAGAAGGTAAATTAACCCGGTTGCCCTCCAACCAATGCTTTACGACCAACATCTCATAGCATGCAATTTTGTCACGTCCGCCCCGTCGCGGAATCACGGTATTCCATAAAAAGTTTAACAAAAATTTCAATTTTGGTGACACACTTCCCGCCAACACACAACTCGACAATGACGCCCCAACATCAAAATACTGCTTAACTTCCAACTTAGCCATGTCCGTCAGTTCCTCCCATGACGTACTCGGATTGATTTTGATTCCATCATCAGGAACCGAAAACAGAGTACAAAAGTCCATCACGGAAATCGAAACTGAACGGCCATTAATGACGGCATGCAACACTCCATCGTTTAATGAAACAGAAGAAAAGAACTGGATTACCTCAATCGGATAAACAGGACCCGAAAACTGAGCTACGGTTTCCCATTCTTGGAAATTCAGAAAATCACTAAAGAATCCCAAAGCCCTATATTTGTCACACCAAACTTTCGGATAATAACGACCACCATGTATTCCATATTGAGCAACCCGGTTCACAAGTTTTCTTTCGTCTTTTGTGATACGGAGTTTATCAATCCCGGAAGATGTTTCTTGAGGCGAAAAATCACGCAAAGTAACCCGTGTTGGTGCCTCGGGAACCGTGTCATCAACGTCGGTTGTAGCTTCGTCTTGGAGTCTACCTTTGCCTTTGTTTAACCGTCTTCTTTTCGTACCCTCAAGACCCGCACCGGACTCGGTTTGGTTTGGGTTGGGTGATGTTTGTGTGGGAGTAGAAGAGGTATTTTTGGGTATACTAGGCTTGGGAGTTTTTGGGTTTGGATTTTTTGAGAGTTTTGATCTAGTGGAAGCCATTGATGATGGTTGAAGGTTTGGGTAATTTTTATGTTGTTTGTGGGTGGGAGCCGTGAGGAAGGAGAAGAGGGTAGTAAAAATTAGTTGAGTATTGAAGTGGTAAAAGTGATGGGTGATGGGTAATTATGATTGTGTAAGAAGTTGGTGTGTCTTTTGTACTTAGGCACATGGGTGTGCCGGCCCCAATTGATTTCTTTCCCATTTTTTTTTTTTTTTGAATTTGGGTAGAAAAAGGAATCTTGGGTGGTTAATTTTGGAATATGGTAAGAATAGAATTTGGTAAGTAAAAGATATGGTGATGTATTTTTGTTTGAGAGTTTCGGCTAGTATAGGATACATGGGTAGAGTTTGGCTCAATTTTGGAAAGTGAATAAGATAAATTTTTGGCAAATATGTGGTTCAAATATCAATTTCCATAAAACACTCAATATGCAAGATACTTACGTAAAATATATTATATTAAACACAAATATACTAGCAATGAAATATGCGGACACAGTCATACAATCTCGTCTTATTCTAGCCAGTCACGCATGTTCACAAAATAAATAAGATGAATTTAATTGCTACCGATTAAACCAATTTCCAACCGCAAAATCTCAAAACGTCTTCTCGCTAACGCCTTTGTTAAAATGTCAGCCCATTGATTGTCAGTACTACAAAATTCGAGTTTAATGTTGCCCTTTTCTACATGGTCACGCAAAAAATGATGTCTAATGTCTATATGCTTAGTACGAGAATGCTGAGCTGGGTTCTTAGAAATAATAATAGCACTCGTATTATCACAGAAAACAGGCATACAACCAACATTAACACCATAATCACATAGTTGTTGCTTTAACCAAAGTAGTTGGGAACATACCAGTCCTGCAGCGATATATTCGGCTTCTGCAGTAGATAATGCAACCGAATTTTGCTTCTTTGAGCCCCAAGTTATTATGCAAGGTCCAACAAAAGTAGCGAATCCAGAGGTACTTTTTCTATCTAAAGAACATCCCGCATAATCTGCGTCTGAATATCCTACTAGATCGAAATTACACTCAAGTGGATACCACAAATATAAGTTAGATGTACCAATTAAATATCTCAAGATACGTTTAACTGCAATCATATGTGATTCTTTAGGACATGATTGAAATCTAGCACAGACACATACGCTGAACATAATGTCAGGCCTACTTGCAGTTAAATATAATAAAGAACCAATCATACCTCGATATGTAGTCTCATCTACGGACTTACCATTTTCGTCCAAGGTCAACTTTTTATCAGTTACCAAATTTTCTGATTAGCTCCTTGACATATTTTTGTTGGTGAATCTTTATCCCTTCTTTGGTTTGTTGAATCTGCAGTCCTAGGAAGAATTTCAATTCTCCCATCATGCTCATTTCAAATTCCGAGGTCATAAGATCTGAAAAATACTTGCACAATTTATTGTTAGTAGAACCAAAAATAATATCGTCTACATAAATTTGGGCAAGAAGTAAATCAGAACCCTCGGATTTTAGAAATAGGGTTTTGTCGACAGATCCTCTTTTAAAATTGTTTTGTAATAAAATTTTTGACAATCTGTCGTACCAAGCCCTAGGCGCTTGTTTCAAACCATATAAGGCTTTATCGAGTTTAAAAACATGGTTTTGAAACTTGCTATTCAAAAATCCGGGAGGTTGTTCAACAAAAACCTCTTCTTCCAAATAACCGTTAAGAAATGCAGTCTTAACGTCCATTTGGAACAGTTTCATTCCTTTATGAGCTGCGAAGGCAATGAGCAAGCGAATAGCTTCAAGTCTTGCTACAAGAGCGAATGTCTCGTCATAATCAATCCCTTCTTGTTGATTATAACATTGAACGACCAATCGAGCCTTGTTACGAACTATAACTGCTGAATCATCCAATTTATTTCTGAATACCCATCGAGTACCAATCACAGTTCGATTAGGAGGTCGTGGCACAAGGTGCCATACTTTATTACGTTCGAACTGTTGAAGCTCCTCTTGCATAGCCACAATCCAGTCGGATTCTGCAAGAGCTTCCTTGATGTTGGTAGGCTCTATGGTAGACAGAAAAGAATAGAATGAACAAAAGTTATTTAATGTTCGCCTCGTTTGAACTCCTTTATTCAAACTTCCTAGGATCGAATCCATAGGGTGAGAACTCTTATATTTCCATTTCTTAGAGTTCCTAGGCTCATCATCATCTGATGAACTATCAATTTCCTCAAATGATTCAGAATCAAGATTGGTTCCCCCTGAGTTGGACTCTGGGGTTATAGCTGAAGTTGGTACAACTTCAGTTACACCATCTTGGTTCTGGTTCAAAGTTATAGCATCATCAGCTATAACTTCAGTTTCCTTTTCCTTGTTTTGAGAAGAGACATTCGTATCATCAACAATTGTCTCAGTTCTCTGTTCAAGGTCATTTGCGGATTTATCAAGTTCATCATTGATTCCTTCAATAACTTCTTCATTATCAACTGGCTCGTCTTCCCTTGAAAGGCAAAAGTTTGGATCATTCATGTCTTCTTCTTCAATCTGTTCAACTTGCTCATGCACATTATCTTCATCAAATACAACATGAACACTTTCTTCTATGCACAACGTTCTTTTGTTAAAAATTTTGAAAGCTTTACTATGATTAGAATAACCGACAAACACAGCTTCGTCACTTCGTGGATCAAATTTGCTCAAATTACTTTTTCCATTATTATGGACAAAACATTTACTCCCGAAGCAACGAAGGTGAGCTATATTGGGTTTTCTCCCTCTTAAAAGTTCATAGGGAGTCTTTTTGAGAATAGGTCTAATCATAGCTCTATTGTGCACATAGCATGCAGTACTTATGGCTTCTGCCCAAAAGCTCTTAGGAAGGCCACTACACAGAAGCATAGTGCGGGCCATGTCCTCTAATGTTCTATTCATACGTTCCACGACACCATTTTGTTGTGGGGTTCGTGGTGCAGAAAAGTTATGTCCTACACCATTCTCCCTACAATATTCTATAAACGCTTGATTATCAAATTCGGTGCCATGATCCGTACAAATGGAAACTAACTTTTTATCATACTTGTTTTAGACGTGCTTCATTAGTACTACAAAACACATCGAAAGTTTCATCTTTAGTAAATAGAAAGATAGGCCATACATACCTTGAGTAGTCGTCGACTAGGACGAATACGTACCTTGATCCACCGCGGCTTCTTACTTTCATAGGTCCACACAAATCCATGTGTACCAACTCAAGTGGACGCTCTGTACTTACTACTCGTTTCGGTTTGAATGAAGATCTAACTTGTTTACAACGGGCACATGAGTCACACATCTTCTCTTGTTCGAATTTGATTGAGGGTAGGCCCTCAACTAAATTCCACAATTTGAGTTTCTTTAAAATAGTTGGACTTATGTGTGCAAACCTCTTGTGCCACAAGCATGAATCATCCACAGTGACTTTCATGCACGTAAAGGAACTTGTAGTGACTTTGTTTAAATCAATCATATACACGTTCCGTTTACGTAGACCTTCTAAGATAACATTACTAGTACCTTCAACTATGATACGACAAACATTTGAATGAAAAACGACTTTGTTGCCTTTGTCACATAGTTGAGAGATGCTTAGCAAGTTATGCTTAAGGCCATCTACCAGATATACATTATTAATAGCATGTGAAGAAGATATACCAATCTTACCTACACCGATTATGTTGCCCTTCTTGTTGTCTCCAAAGGTGACCTTGCCACCGTTGAAGGGTTCTAGTGAAAGAAATAAATTCTTGTTTCCAGTCATGTGTCTCGAACATCCACTGTCGAGATACCATAGATTGTTTTCTTTCACTATTATCTGCAAGAGAATCAAATACAGCTTTTAGGTACCCACACTAAGTTGGGTCCTTTGTGGTTAGTGACTCTATGTATTTGATCCTTCCTAACCCATATCTATTTGACAATACTTTTCTTCTTAGGATAGGGTTTGCTAGGTTTATTATAATGTTTGTTATTGTTGCGACGCACATTAGGTTTGAATGACTGATTCTGATTCACATAAGATTTGGATTTTGAAAGTACAGATGTGTAATCGAAAGCCATGTCATAAAACCATCTAAACTCATTATTTCTAACCTCATCACGTTGAGGTTCAGATTCAGACTCGTTAATACTAGACGCGTCATGCTCTTTCACAAAATCAGTTTGATTTTTGTTATCATTGACATACTTAACACAATCATCTTTAACATGACCGTTGTGACCACAATAATTGCAAATCAGATATTCTGAAAGATTGATGTACTTCCTTCTACTGAAATCACGGTCAGAAGGAGTGGATTTGCATTTATCATGGTCTCTACGACTATAGCATTCATGACCTAGACCCATCTTCATGTTGTTGTTAGACTGTTCGGTAAGGAAGTCTAAGACCTTTTGACTTCCTTCCCACTTATCATGAACTTTTCGTGCATGTAGGAGCAATTCCTTCAAAGACTGAATTTCTTTTTCACACGACGAATGATCTACATTCGAGTCTTTGGAGGGATTGTTCTTTTTGAAGTTTTCACGAAAATCATTTAACCGTTTGTTCAAGATAAGTTTCTCCTCATTATGTTGACTTTTGGCTTGGGAGAATTCAGCCTTCAAATCTTTCAATTGCTGAGAAAGAAAAGAGTTTACTTTCTCGTGATCAAGAATAACAACTTCCTTTGCCTTAGCTTCAGATTGTAACAGCTTATTGACTTTCTTCAATTCTAAAGTTATAGCTTCATTAGCTATACTTTGGCTTGAAGATGCTTAATGTTGAGCTTTAACTCTGAGATTATAGCTTCATTAGCTATAACTTTAGGCTCAAGAGCTTCTTTCTCAACATTTGTCTTGTCTGAAGTTATAGCTGAAGTCGCCATAACTTAAGACTTAAGTTTTTTAGCTTTGGCCTTTAGAAGTTGGTTTTCCTCAGCAATATCAAGAATTTGTTCTTTAAGATCTTTTAATTCAAGACTCTGTTTATAACAATGATCTAAGGCTTCTTCAAAATACTTAATTAAAGACTTCTTAGATAAACTCTTAACTTGCTTTTTAAGTTCAAGATGACTAACCTCTTCGTCATCTTCTGAATCTGGTTCTGAATCTGAGTTGCCAACAAGACACATCTCGGATTCGCTTTCATTGTCACTGTCAGAAATTAGGTCAAGACTGACGTTGCTTAGACACAAGTTGGCGACTTCTTCTTCCTCTGACTCGTCGTCCTCTGTGTCGAGATCTCCCCAGCAATAAGCCATCATCACTTGCTTGAATTCCTTCTTGGTTTTGTCTCGTTGATTTTTGTCTTTGATTTTCTTCCATGTGGGGCAATCTTTGATCATATGATCATTATCCCCACATTTGAAGCAACCACGACTTGAAAGAGACCCTTTTGACTCAATTGGCTTCTTATAAGATTTGTTGGTGTTATTGTTAAACGTTTCCCTTGTGGTTTATTAAAGAATTATTTCTTAAAACGTCTAGCAAACAACACTGTTTCATCTTCAAGATCCGAATCATGTCTTTCACTGGATTCGGCTTGTAGAGCCACTTTCTTGCTATTACTATCATTTGCCACATCTTCATCAAGAGTAATCTCGTGAGCCATTAGGGTTCCAAGTAGCTCTTGATAAGATAGTTCAGATAGGTCTTTACATTCCTCAATTACCGTCACCTTAGGTCTCCATCGTTTAGATAGACTTCTAAGGATCTTCCTGGCAATTTCCTCGGAGTCAAAAGTTTTTCCAAGATTTTTCAATTCATTAATGATACTAGAGAAGCGAGTGGACATGCTGTCAAGCGATTCATTGTGTTCCATAGAGAACAGTTCGTACTTTCGCATCAGTAGTGCGATACGTTGCTTTTTGACAACAGTTGTCCCCTCATAGGCTAACTCTAGACCATCCCATATTTCCTTGGCAGTAGAACTAGATGAGAAACGATCAAATTCAGTATGGGTCATGCCGTTTTGCAACAGACTAATAGCCTTTGAAGTTTTCTCAGCTTTCTTATAATCTGCCTCAACATAGTCATCTTCTTTCTTTTCGATGGCAGTGCCAGTAGCAGATCCAAGCATGATCTTATTAGGACCATTTTTAATGATTAGCCAACACTCCCAATCGTTAGCCTTTATGAAATGGGTCATCATATTTTTCCATAAACTGTAGTTCTTCCCATCGAATACGGGACACTTCAGATGTTTGGAATCCATTAAAATAAAATTAAATGCAGCGGAAAATAAATAAAAATAAAAAGATAAATGGATCAGACTCCTTGCTGTAAGGCAATCAAGAGCACGAGGCTCTGATACCAATTGTAGAGTCTATTGATCGAATACGAAAGAGGGGGGGTGAATTGAGTATTAAAAACTAGCCCCACTTTTTCGATTTATATGATATGTAATTAATTATTTGATCTTATGAATTAAAATCAAATAATTAATTAATCAAAGTAAGCGCGAATAACGAAATAACGAAAAGTAAGGAGATAAGAGAGAGGCACACGATTTTTGAAGTGGTTCAGTTTCACACGTTGAAACCTACGTCCACAATTCTCGATTAATAATTTTTAGTACCTTTCTACGGATTACAAAAATTATCAACCCACTCGTATAATCAACACTATGATTATAACTCAAGGTGAGTATCGCTAAATACTCTATACTATCTTACGCTAATAAGAAAGTACAATATAACTCACACAAATTCCCGTTAAAGAATTGTAAACTTATAATGATGTACTATTATCCAATAACGTATTTCACTCAAGCGATTGATAATAATTGATGCACAACTCTTTTAAAAACAAACTCTAAAAATAATAAATATTTGCTCAATGGTTTGCTTTAAAACGATTTTGGAAAATCAACACAAGTAAAATAAATAGCCATGTGATATGTTGTGTATTTCGTGTGTTTTACAAATTATATGTGAATGAGTATTTATAGTAGAAGAATTATAGTAGATCTAAAACCCTAGTATAATATTTAATAAAGATACATATCTTATCATAAAATAATATTTGCTTATCTTTTAGAAATATCTTTATCTCAAAATATTATTTGGTTTATCTTATAGAAATATATTTATCTTAATATCTCAAAATATTGTTGTAAAGATATAGTAGAATCCTAGATTAGGTAAACTAAGGAAACAACCTAGATTGGCCAAAATCCTCTAGCTCACGAAACCCTAGGAGGCACGCAACCCTAGGTGGCACAAACACTAGGTTTCACGAAACCCCAGGTGCCTCAAACACTAGGTGGGCTAATTAGGTTAACAACAAATTGAGATAGAATATATTAGAAACCCTAGGTAGCATGACAACCCATAAGTTGTATTACTAACCAATAGAATCTCATAAATATATTCTCTATTAAAATAATTGATAAATATAAAAATACTCTTTTACTTTTGAAAACATTTCAAAACATTTTATTTCCAAAATCATGCATCAATATTTTATCATTCAAAGTCATAGACTAAAGCTATAACTTTTGAACGTAAAATCTCTCGAATGAAATAGTTACCGAATGACGACCTATACTATCTAATCTTCACAAAGATCTTCAGTATACGGATCATCTCTTCATCTTGATCACAAAGACCCTCCATCACGAGTCTTGTGTTGTTTTATGTAGATCTTGTTTGAAGCGATTTTCTCTAAAGTTATGCCCGGTTAGCTATAACTTCCATGTTCACTTCCAAAGTTATTCCTGAAGTTGTTATAACTTTGTCTCACAGACTTTGTCAAAGTTATGCCTAACTTTGATCTTTCCTTTCATAATTGTTGCTAGCTATAATAAGACTAAAGCACACAATTACACGCATATGATATATCGAGTAAAACATATTATCACGTAAACACATGTCATTATCAAAACTATCAAATTGGTTCAACAACGAGCAACTTCCATACTTTCATCGTTCTCATCCCCTTTCATTTCCGGGCCTTTGTAATGGGTCCCACTACTCAAAGTAATAGCATTGGCTTGTTCATGTGGAGGGTGTCCTTGAGGAGGAAGATTACCCGGTTGTTTGTGTGGATTTTGAACTGCCAATTGGGCAATTTGAGTATCCACTATCTTGTTATATGCGAGCAGTTGAGAGATCTGAGCATCTTTCTTTTGTTGTATCATGAGACTTTGCTGCAACATGGCTTTCAATTCCGCCATATCATTACTTAGAGGTGGTGGAGGTGGAGCTTATTGAAAGTTTTGGCCTCCTTGATTTGGACGGTTATAATTGTCTTGAGAATAACGATTTTGAGGAATCACATAAGAGGAACCTTGTTGCTGAGGTGGGGGGGGGGGGGGGGGGGGGGAGGATTAAGAACATTCTGACTTTGGTAGGAGAAATTTGGATGCTCTCTCGTCATTTCATTATAAAAGTTAGAGTACGGTGTACCTTGCGTAAAGGATTGAAAAGCAAGTACTTGTTCAACCGTACTCATACACTCTACTGCATTATGCGTCGTGGTACCACATGTTTCACAGGTTGGCTCTTGTTGAACCATGGCATGAACCGTTTGTTTATCCAGAGATTTGGAAGTTTCTAATTCGGCAATTTTAGCTGGTTAATGCCTCCAACTGAGATACAACGGCATTGTCCGAACCTTCGCACCTCGCATTACCCCTGGGATTGCCATACTCAGCAGTGTGAGTAGCTATCTCATCAATCAACATCCAAGCATTAGCATCGGTAGTGTTATTTTGGAATCTTCCATTGGCAGCAGAATCTAGCAATGCTCTCTGATCATCATATAACCCGTTGTAAAATTGGTTGCATAGGAACCAAGTATCAAAACCATGATGTGGAACAAATTTGATAAGCTTCTTGAAGCAAACCCATGCCTTATTAAAGTTCTCAGTGGGACTTTGTTTGAAACTTGTGATTTGACTTCGGATGGTGTTGGTTTTTTGTGGCGGGAAGTATCTTTTGTAGAATGCAAGAGCCAGAGAATTCCAATCGGTGGTGCCATGTGCATCCACATCTAACTCACCCAACCAATCTTCTGCCCCGTCTCGTAGCGAAAAGGGGAATAACACCAACTTGATTTGATCTTGCGTTACCCCACCCGTTAAAGGAATAGAGCAACAATAGTTGGTGAATTTTTCCATATGCTTCGCAGGATCCTCAGTGGTGCTTTCTCCGAACATGTTTTGCTCCACCAAGGATATATAAGATGGACGAATCTCAAAGGTTCCATACCCTTAGTAGGGAGTTTGAATCCCTTGGGAATAGATGCAACGGTAGGCTCTGAATGGCTGGCTAAAGTAGGCATGGTTGTAGTGGTGGCAGAAATATGTGTATCCTCTTCTAAGGATGGTTTTTCTACGACAAATTCGGCGTAAACTCTGTCAAGCGTACTCAAGTCTTCCGCTTCTTGATTTTCCTTCCAAAAGTTTCGTCTAACTCGGAGAGTCCTTTCTGGTTCGGAATCGTAGGGTACGAGATCGGACCTGGAACACCTGGGCATAAAGGAACACGAAAGAAAAGGATAAGAATGGTTTCAAGGAACTTAGGTTTTCAAAGACGAAGAAAAAGACATACTAAGTAGAAACAAACAGAAAACTGTTGCCTCCCCGGCAACGGCGCCAAATTTGATAAGGGTAAAGTCGCGTCACCTTAATCAAAGTAATCCTAATTCACTACTAACTAATAGTCAATGGTAAGTAAGGTATCAAATCCAGACGGAAGAGGTAGTATTCTAATCTGTTAAACTAGGTTCGTCTCTTATAGTAACAATTTCGTGGGTTTGAGATTTGTGTTCCTAAACTAATAGCAAACAATAACAATAAAAGGTTGAAAGCAATAAGATTAAAAGTCTAGGGTCTCAGGTTCACTAGGATTATTGTTCAGGGGTAAGGGTGTAAATCAACTATCATGCAATAAAGTTTTCTAAGGTCACAAGATCGCTCGATTCAATTACGCCCTTTAGATCTACAATTTAACATGCGATCGCTATCATTAAACGAGTTTTATTCAATTATCGTACCCTATCTTGGTCTTAACCCGGTCGGTGTTATTCCTAATTTGCCAGACTATCTAATTAATCCTGACCAGTAATTAAACAATTAGAATTAAAATGATAACAAAACGATAACCATGCAATTGCAATTCAATTAATTAGTCTATCCCTTCTAAAAATCCTAGATCCCCTTTCAACCCTTGAAAGGAATTTAGCTACTCATAACGATATTAATAACAATGATAATAAATAAAGCAAACATGATAAACAATAATGAAAGGATGAACAAAGAATAATTAAAGAACTAGAAAGTAACTAATTGAATAATAAAGGAAGATTAAAGAATACCAATTACAAGCTTGAACTAAAAATAATAGTCTTGATGAATCAATCGAGTAGCAAAGCAAACAAAACTCTAGTTTCTAATATTTAAAGCATACCTAATTATGAAGGGCAAGTTTTCCTTTTATAGTAAAAATCTAATTAACTAGGTTAAAATGATTAAGGAAATCCGAAAGACATCAAATACTGGGTTGCTGGATCGAGCAAAGTGAATCTGCTCGATCGAGCCTGACATCGATACGACTCGATCGAGCAAGGCAGTGTTGCTTGATCGAGCATCCCTTCAGATGGATGGTTTCTTCGTTTTTCTTCATTTCTTCTCCATTGCTCTCGATTCCCGTGCCTAACTGCAGCAGGAGCTCACCCAAGGGGCATTGATAATCAAGCCACAAGCCAGACAAGCATGACCCCAAGACCCCCTCAGTTGGAAGCTCGAGTCACAAGGTCCAAACATCAAGCCATGACAAGCCAAAATCAAGCCAGACCAAGCCAAGTCAATGAGGAAGATAGTACAGCGCTGATCAAGCCATGCCAAGTTCCAACTCAGTCCACATTACCCACACAAGACAGAAACAATGTCAGTCAGAACCAGGCAGACCAGTCAGCAAACCCAGCACCAAGGAGGTACACCAGAGCATCCCAGCCACCCCCACCATGGCCTACCATCAAGCCAAATAACTAATCAACAAGTTTGTCCAGGACAATCCTTTTTGAAGTCTAGTAAAAACTCAAGTAACAAGCAACCCAAGCTAGAGTCCAATGAACATCAAAGCAGAGAGAGTACAAGTCCAGATGTGACTTCCTTTTGTTTAAGTCAACTTGTCCTCGTCCAAGGCAGGTTTTATCTAAGTCCTAATAAGAGTAGAGAGTCCCAAGGAGCAACAAAACATCCAGGGCAAAGTAGCAAGACAACAAGAACAACATAATTCCATTTCAGGAAAGATCCAAAGGTTGCTTTACTACTTTTTGCATTAGTCTGTTTTCTATGCTTTTGTGTCTGTACTTTATAGTTGTTGACCTCGTCCTGTTGTGAGGCTCTTAATTAGTGTCTGTTGTAGTAGTTTAAATCCTAAGCTGGCCCTTGGATGATCGGTACATCCAATGGTTCACAAGATATCAGCCTCCCTATATAAGGAGGTCTTTGTATGTTGTTTTAATCAGACTTTATGAATGAATTAACTTTGAGAAATCCCTCAAATCTTTCAAACTTGTGCTAAGAGCTGTAGTTTGAGTCAAGCCTGATACATCTTCAAGGTGTCTGATCAGTGTCTTGCTTTGTGAGTCAAGTTAACTCTGTGCCTTGTTGTGATTAGCTTGCTTGCTGTTGAGGCTAAGTCTAGAGTATTTGTGCTTTGCTGTAACACTTTAAACCTGTCTCTGAACTAGTCTTTGAGTCCCTTCTCTTATGCTTTGCTGTAGGGGAGTTTCTCTAAGTCCTATCCTTTGAGTTTCAGTTAATATAAACCTCTCTCTCTAAAACAGCCTCAATTTCTGTCTGTGTTTGTTTTCAGTTTAAGTAAGCTTTGTTAAACTTCTCTTAAACTCACAAGTCTTAGTAGTTTACACTCCAAATTGGTTATCAGAGCTTTGGTTGAGAGTCTTAGTGAGTTCTTTTTCCCTAACTACATTTAAAAACACAAAAATAGCCCAATGAGTGAAGAGAGACTGGCAGGAGTAGAAGCATGGATGGAGGACCTGGCTGGGATTGTAACCACCCTAACCAGAGCCTTGGATCAGGTAATAGGCAACCAGTTGTTTGCTAGAGGAAGAGGCAGAGGACGTGGAAGAGGCCAAGGAGGAGGCAGAGGAAGGCCACCTGATGATGAAGAGTATCCAGACTCAGATGACTCAACAAGGAGCAGGGCTTCCATCCACAGGCACATAGATAAGCATCTTAAGGTAGACATCCCTGAGTTTTCTGGTAGTCTTAATCCTGATGATTTGTTAGAATGGTTAAGAGAAGTAGAAAGGATCTTTGAGTACAAAGGATATAATGATTCTAAGTCTTTTAAAGTAGCCATCCTTAAACTGAAAGGGTATGCTTCCCTTTGGTATGAAACCATGAAAGGGTTAAGGGCTAGGGAAGGAAAAGAACCCATCAAATCTTGGACCAAACTGAAAAAGAAACTGTTAGATAAATTTGTTGCTAAGGATTACACCCAGGATCTGTTTATTAAGTTGTCTAAGTTGAAACAAGGAGACAAACCTGTTGAATCTTATCTGAGAGAGTTTGAACAGCTCACCTTGCAGTGTGATATAAATGAGAAACCTGAGCAAAGGATTGCTAGGTACTTAGAGGGTCTAGATAAGAGCATTGCTAACAAGGTTAGGATGCAACCTCTGTGGTCATTTGATGATGTTGTTAACTTATATCTGAGAATTGAAAAGATAGGGAAGACTAAGTCTGTTACACCAAAACCTGTTAGGCCTTTTCAAACCAGACCTTACAGTGGGTTGAGTGTAACAACCCGAAATATACCCGATTTTTCTAGTAAAAATATTTACTAACACTTTTCAGTAGAACTTAAGTTTTTAAAATAGGAATTTTTGTTCCGAGTCTTATTTTGAAATTCCGCGTTCGTATTTGGAATTTTTGAGGGATTCATGAAAAGACCGTTTTAGCATCTTGCTTTCTTGACTTTAAGTCGTTTTGACTTTTCTTGACTTTTTAAAAGTCGTCATTGACTTTTCTTGACTTTTAAGTCGTCCTAAACTTTTCTTGACTTTAAGTCATCTTTGACTTTTCTCGAATTTTCAGTCAACTTTGACTTCCGTTGACTTTTTCCCGACTCGCCTCATAAGTTTGAAGACCGAAATTTTATTTAAAAAAATCATATTTTTGATTTATTTTTATTTAGATTTATTAAGATTTATCATAATTTAATATAATTATTTTGAATTTATTCGGAAATTAAAGAATAACGTTTACGGTTTAACCGAACGTCATTTAACTATTCCCGACTCATCGTAAAGCGCGAAACAAAATCTAAACTCGACTTTGGCATGAGTCACACGCCGCAATGTATCGTTTTCCACTCACTTGAGGATCATTTAATGTTTCTATTAAACTTAAGACAAATATCTAAGATATTTGAGCATTTATCGATCCGTCCGGTTAAATACGCAAAGCGCTCAAAATCAGACCCGATTCCTACCACCATTTCACACGCACCATGTCACTTTTTTTCCACTCATATTAGATCTTTTAATTAATATGATTAAACTAATAAAAATATCTAAGATATTTTTAACTTTATCGGTCTGTCAACTTAAATTCCGCAAT